>VRYO01000369.1:316858-449704 GCA_009812075.1 Sialia sialis
CTTATATTCAGGTGCGGCTTATAATCGTGAAATTACTGTATGTAGGATTTACTACTGAGAGAGGAGGTGCTAAGGCAGGAGAAATAGCTGGTTAGAAGCTGTCAGCAATATCCCAAAATTTCTGGGAGTTTTAGCTGTTCATATGCACTCATATGAAATCCATCCTCAAGATTATGAGGCAGCAAACTGTAGCGTGGCTCCCAACCACAGCTCTGTGTGCCACTACCTCTCTGTCATTTATGACATAATTTTATTGGAGCTTGTCCTTCTTTTAAACCTGCAGCCAGGGGTGGAGTCCTGGCTTGGCATCAGCCGGGTCTGAGCTGGCTCCCTCTGTCCCCTGCTCCATCCCATTCCAGGTTAGGCACCACGGGGAACCCAGTGCTGGGCACAAAACTCAAAAACACATGGGAGGAGACACCTAATGATGCCTCATACCTGAAGATCTTGCCTTGCATGACGAGGAGCACTCTGAACTCCCACTGAGGGCAAATGGGAGCTGAGCATCTTTCAGAAAAGAGAGGTAGTGGTTCCCTGGCTGGAGAAGTGTGGGATCCACTGAATTTGCACAGTCTATCGATTAATCCCACAGTAAACAATTATTAACATGGTAAGGAAACATGGAGATGGTTGAAGAGCACAAGGATGAGGATTTGGGGAAATTCTGAAGAAATTAATGATTGTTTTATGATACACTAGGAAAGAAATACCTTCTGGATGCTTCAAAAGAAGGATCAGTTTCACTCACACTGTAAGTTATGGTAAATGACATTTAGTAAGCAGGAAATATAAAGAATAACATTTTGTACTAGTTTTACATACAGTGAACCTGGAGTTAATGACACACTTTAAGAACTCAGTATAAGTTGGGTATTTATGTTCTTGAAGGGAAAACAAACAAGCTCTAAGCAAAACCATAACATTTTTTAAAAGTGTGACAGTTTCATATCTGCAAGGCATAGTGGCTAAACAGGCAAATTATGTTGTTAGAAAATGTATGAAAAATGAAAATTGTATCATAAAACCTATTAAAAATTAAAATAATAATATTGCCTGGTAAGCAATAAGTTAGCATCTCCACACAGGTCTGCCAGTGGCCTGCAGAAGTTGGTAACTAATGACAAATTTCCCCTGGAGTAAAGATGAGGTTTGCAGCTACACTGCAGGATCAGAACAGATTTTGAATCTCTTTATAGCGCTAAGGCCGCATAAAGCTGTACACAGCTCTACAATATGTAGGTTTTCCTTGTCATCCTCCACTTCTTAAAGATCAAATCCTTAAGAAATATATTCTGAAGAGCATTCAAATGGCAGCAATGGCATGAATGATTTTGCAGCTCCCTCTGTTTGTTAATTGACTTTCTAACAGTGCCAGGTGCCTGGAATGTCAGGGAAGGCAGTTTTGGACCAGCGATGAAGCTCACTCCAGGCATGGTGATGCATCACTGCAAAGTGCAAAACCTAAAAGAGATTGGAAGGGGGTAACTCATGCTAAAACATTATTTTCCTGACTTTAAAAAAAGAGCCATGAACAAACAGATCATCTTCTATCAGGCCTATGAACACTCCAGATGAAACACTTCACTGCTGAGACAGAAAGGACTGCTTGACTGCTGGGATACCAGTAAATGCAGCTGCACTCATTAGCAGGATTCCAAGTCTAGAAAGGACACATAGCAAGCAGAGTCCTTTTAATGCCAGACTCATGTATTAAGAATCTTTCCAAAATGCCAGAACTGAGACATGTTGTTTTCTGTGCTGCACATCAGCTGAGGACTTGGAAAATTCAGGCCTCCTATAATGCACAGTCTGTGTTTTCTTCATACACTAATTTCCAAAGAAGGCGCTGCATCAGAGGGCAATAAGTCTCAGAGGTGTCAGAGAGCCACACACTGAGGCTCAAAACAGACAGCTCCTCACTAAAATTTGGTCTGATTCAGCAGAAGCTACCAGTCTTCTCTACAATGGGAAAAAGTTACAAGAATGCAAAAGATGGAGTCTAAGGAAAGATTGAAAGGGAGCTGGGAATTAGGTGAAGGCAAACAAGAAGAAGAAACTCTAAATTTGCTCTATTCAAGACCCCCAAACTTTTGTCAGGAGAGCACTGCAGTGGTAGAGAAAGAGAAAATGTTTTCAGTAAAGTTTGGGAGTACCCTCTGAACAACAAGTTTAAAAAAGCTGGGCTCAAGCCTTGCAAGACTCCTTGCAATTCCATTCCAGATTTAATATGCTTGCCATGATAACCAGAGTTTCTCAATGGGCAAGGACTAATTTTAGGAGTTCAGTTTCTTAAACCCTTTTTCCTTGGTTAGAAATTTCATTCCTGACTTAGCTTGACAAATTGACTTTGATTCTCCCAAATTATGAATGAGATTTCTGTGAGAACTCGCATTTACCAATAATCCCATGAATAAACGCAGAGAAGACCTTTAGTGAGCTGGGGCCTTCACAAGCAAGGGGATTAAGTATTTTGTTTTATACTTTATTACCCTGCTGAATCTGAGAGAGTGAAGTGATTGCAGGGCATGGGAGTGGGCTGAAATTGAAGCTCCTGAGATTTCTAAAAAGGATATTTTATTTGCCTGAGGGGATTAGCATTTATTTCTTCTAGTTAATTTATTACTGAAATGTGGCTATTTATACTGATTTTTAGTTGTACTATAAAATATACATATTGCCCAAAATGGGGTGAAATGGTAGGAAGGACCAAACTAATCAGTCATTTTTGTAGGATTTTGAATAGATAAGTTAAAAAAAGGAAAAAAATCAATTGAAATCAAGGATTTAAGAAAAAGTAAAAAGCCCTCTTTTTGAGGTTTAGACACTTTTATAGTCACTCATAATATTTTAAAATAGACTAAAGCATCTCTAGCCAGGCCCTGATTCCCTCTTCCTACAGAGTAGTGAGGGAGGAGAAGAAAGGTGTACAAAATCTCTGGGATACTCCTGTAACCACAGGATGAACCATTTCCTCTGCTAATATAGGCAGGAAATTGAGGCAAGATGAAGACCAAGCATCTACACAAATTAAACACAGGAGTTTAGAGGTATTTAGGCCTGTCCCTGCAACCAGTTCTCCTGGGTTTGGCCACTGCCATTTATGTGGATGAATTTTTATCCCTCCAGTGCTCATTATGCCCTTCAGTGCTTTTTGTCAGCTCCTGTGGTTGTAATCTTTGGGTGAGCATTGTACTTGGCAATCCTTCTGAGGGGAGCACTGACTTTTCCTGATATTTGTCGCATCCTTCTGGATACTTGAGGACAAAACAGGCCATTTTGAGGATCTATTTAATAGTTCTGGTGTTCCCGAGCTTTTCACTGAGTATACAATAAGCTGTTTGCACAGAAACCATTTCTATGTACAAAAAACCACGTGACAAGTAAAAGGGTTCTAGTTAGCCCTTATTGGCTTGGCAGTCTAAGATGGTTGTGACTGTTTGGCTTGATGTGCATAAGGGGAATACATGTTTCTGCATGATTCCCACAAATTATTAAGAAATAACTTCATAATAAATAACTTTCATCTGAAATAAACTTGACTGAATGACTACACCCAGACACCCCCATGCATCAATGTCTAACAAGCCTCTCAAGCTGATTGCTCACTGGGAAAACAAAACCCCAGCTCCATGTCTAAGGATGTCACATTTCTGGGCCATGTCTCATATAAGTGGGAAAAACTGAGACCCAGCCCATAAGATTTGCCCTGGCCAAGATCTTTAACAGAAAGATATACTGCCATGCTTTATTTCCCTGAGATGCCAAAGCAGTGACAACCCTGGCAGCAGGACACAACAGTCAGCTTCCACAGCAACAGGGAATTTGAATCCCAGTGATGCCTTGCATGATTGTCCCAATACAACTGGGGCTGCAATCTTATCCATGCTTACAATTATTGTGTTGCTACAGCTGAATGTGTAGAGGAATTAATCTAGCCTGCATTTCATCCCTGGATCAGTAGCTGCGTTAGTCATGCATGGAGAATTACATGAAAAGGGACTTAAAAGAGTAAATAGGACCTTTATTATGGTTTTGCAAAATACAGGAGCCACTTAGTTAAATACCTGAAGTATCCTTCTGTATTCATCTGTCTGCCAGGCAGTCTGAAATTACCAGCAAAATACAACCGTGTTTGCATCAGCTGTATCAATCATAGTGTGCAGTGAAAAAAATCTGAGGTATTTGCTAAAACCTGAGTTTCTTGGTGTTGTGGTGATGTACAGACTGCTAATCAACTGACAGCATGATTCTATCTCTTGAACAGTATTAAACATTCTTTTTCACAATTTATAATTATGAAACATTTCATAAGCTGTATCTGTTTCTAAGTTTTCTCATTTTTCTAATCTTTCCAATGTTTCCAATATCTTTATCTAGGAAAAATTTGAGTCTTTCTCAAATACTTCTTCCAAAACAGTTCTAAGAATCATTTCAAGGTATGTTCTACTTACTCCTTTCATATTTTTTAAACTACTGATAAAAATAATGCCTGATTGTGCTATAAAACCCTTCATTGCCTGTCTCAAAGAAATTAACTGTGGTAGGTCCCAAAGTCTTCTTCCTTCAGAGCCTAAATTAATATATAATTAAACTAAATTTAGTGTAGCCTTGGCTTCAACTGTACCTGCTACTCCAGTGAGATCATATGTTTAGAATAGCAGAAAGTGAAATATAGCTAGAGAGCAAAAATGCCCTGGATACTATCACAGGAAAAGCAAAAACCATCCAGTGTACAACACTGCTGTAAGAAAAATATGACAAATGAGGTTACTATCAAGGGATGGGGCAACAAAATATTGGTATCTGTGACAAAATTCCCTCTTTTCTCAGCAAAAAGATAATTGAGAGGAGTTTGACTTGGTAGTTTTAAAGAAACAGACCTGATCTTTAAACCAAAGTCTTGGATTTACAGCACATCACTTCCACTGTCTCTGCCCTGCCTAGGCTTGAAGAGTGCTTAGTGCCCCACTTGGTTTCTGTGGGAAATTTTTATTCACTGGTTCTGAATCCATGCCTGGCCTCATGGGCAGTTCTCCTTTCAGAAACAGTTTTTTCCCAACCTTTACTTTTAAAGTGTTTGGTGCGCTCAGGCTGCTTTTTGAGTGTTTTCTGTGAAGAGTGACACTGTTCCATAGGTGAGGTTTGGGTAGGTACCAGGGAAGGAGAAAAGCATTGCTCACATGTAATTACATTTTTTTTTCTGCCAGCAGTAGCAGCAGCTCTGAGTGGAAATACCACCTTTCCTTTAGGCTGGCAGCCCACACATTCCACAGGGTTGGAGAAGCTCCACATTTTCACTGGTGAGTACAGGACCAATGTGACAATGCTGACTTCAATTATAGTGAGTACTGAAGCCTATTTGATAAAAGGAATAGCCTATGCTTTCTATCCAGGTCATTTGCTAGGCCAGTATATCAGATATTAATCACCAGATTAGCCTCTTTCCCTTCCTGGGGCACCTGCCTGCCCTGAAAGTGACAAAAACAATGAAAAATCCTTCCTGAGTTTGCAGGTGATACATTCCAGAGAGGATCTGGATGGTGGTAATCTCTCAGAATGAAGTTCTGAGGCATGAAGTTTACATTTCTCACAGCAAATCTCAGCCTCCTCCTTAAATGAATACAGAAATTAATAGCTATATAAACATACTTGCTCCAGTGAACTTTTCCCTCCAGGGTCTGCATCTCTCCCAATATAGCAAGGAGAAGTGAAGACTTGCCACAGCCAACTTGGCCCACAATCATTGTCATCTGACCTATGGTAATAGTAAAAAAAACAAAACACTTCTTAAAAAAAGAAAAAAGACAGTTATATATTAGTTCATGAGGCCCAGCTAGATTCAGCTCTAGAGCACTTGAACAGATTTAATAATTTTTTTAGCATCCACTACATAAATGGGAAATAAGCATGTATTCATCTAAGAAACATTAATGGACTGCATAAACAATCTAATCTCCAAGGAAAGAGACTTTTGCTCTTACCTATAGTAACATTTGTTTTGTGGGACTGTGTTACTCTATGAAAGTTATTTAGGGACAAATTATATATGGTGGGGAGTGATTATTCAGACTGGAGTTCCATGAAATTTTGGACCAATCTAATAACTGAACTGAAATGAATTTGGGCCAATCTATTAAATAAACTGAAAGAAGATCCATTACTCTTCTCTGCTTAGCTGTACTTCTTCATCTCCCCACAGACACTTTCCTACCTCCAGTCCTCCTCTGTGGTGACAACAATGCTGCTCAGATCTTCCCATAAACTGATTGAACTCTAATTGTGCTGGCCAGTGCATTTTATAGACTCACAGAATGTTCATGTTGGAAGAGACCTTACAGATCACCTCATTCCATCCCCCTGTCATGGGCAGGGACACCTTCCACTAGCCTAGGTTGCTCAGAGCCCCATCCAGCCTGGTCTTGGACTTCCAGGGATGGAGCAGCCACAGCTGCTCTGGGCAACCTGTGCCCTCAGCACCCTCACAGGGAAGATTTCTTTCCTCATATCCAATCTAAACCTTTTCTCTGCAATGTGAAGCCATTCGCCCTTGTCCTGTCACTCTTGGCCCTCGTCAAGAGTCTCTCTCCATCTTTCTTGTAACTCCCCTTTAGGTATTGGAAATTTTCCAATTAAGATTCTCTCCAGCTTGGAAGCCAAGGGTCTTATTCCTTCCAGAGGAGGCAAACTCTGGCTCACCCATCCTGAGAACCCATGGCCTCAGACTCTAAACTCCTTGGAGCAAAGACATTCTGCTGATGACACTTACTGCTACATGGAAACAAATCATACAAGCTTGGGGATTACTAAATAGCCATGTGACAGCAACCTAAAATAATACTCTATTTGAAAACAAAGCACTTGATATGAAATCAAAATAAAGCATAAGGCTATTTAATATAACATAAAATACCAGCAGACAGTGTTATGAATATGACAGCATTATCAGCAAAACAAAAAAATAAAATTATTGTTGTTACTATTAATAATAGTTGTTACTTTCCACATTGCTATACAAGTATTCCAAAACAAACCAGCATTTTGTAAACCTGTGTAATTCCTAGCTAGAGACAGTATGGATGCAAGGAATTACAGGAACTCATCTTGATAAAGAGGAATTAATTGAGAGACAAAATAATTAAGGATTTCTTGACAGAAAAACTCTGTTTTTTGAATAAAAATAGTGGTGAACTGGAAGACTGTAATGTTGACAAATGGCGGGAAAAGTATAATACATGATTGTTGCTGAAAATAACTGAGTTAGATGGACTCCTGGTTTGAATGAGTCTAGAGTTCTACCTCTTTCTTTTTTCCAATTTATCTATCAAAAAATAATAATGATATTTCTTCAATAATTTTTTCATGTTTATTCTAACTCTTGACTTAGTTTGTGATATTATAAAGCTATATAAACTATATAGATACATAAAAGCCAGATAATTTATCTAATGATATCACTATATGAATTATACAGCTCATGACCTTGTATACCCTTTTAACCTTTATTTTTCTTATAAAATTCTAAATGTGTACCTTTGTGCATTTCAAAACATCAAGAAATAGAATTAATAACAATTTGACATTATATTTCATGTTTAAGGTGTGCTTTCATCCTACCTGTTGGGATTCTAATGTTTATGTTGGACAGCGTAGCTAAACCACTTCCCCATGAGAAGTATCCATTAGTCACCTATAAAACAATTACCACAAATCAGACATTTAAACACAGGAGGGGGAAAAATTAGAATGATTAATTTAGATTTAAAATACCTTCATAAAATAAAACTGTGATTAATAGACATGGTGTGGTATGGTTGTACACACAGAGAAAAAACAAACTAAATTTGTAAAGATTACCAAATCCCAAAAAGTTGTGAATAAGAAAAAATAAATACACAAATGTACTTAATGTTTGGAAGGCAATAAAAGGATGATCTTGAGCTCTATTTACCAAATACTTTCATTCTGTCAAATATGAGAACAAAGACTTAGATTCATAATGCCTCTTTGTTTCCTGAGAAGACACAAAATGCTGGTCTGAAGCTCACTCTTCTCCCTGAAAATTTGGCTAAAGTACTTATTTAAGGGCTTAGCTTTTGCCCTGGAAAATTTGAAATAACAGCAGCAATCGGGCACCATCAGGTGCTGTTGCAGGAAGACTTACTCCCTATTTTCATGAGGTAAAACATTTTCCAAACCACCTTAATGGCCACATCATCGATCTCCACGGGCCGTGTCTGCTTCCTTGCTGGCTGCTCGTAGCTTTCAAGCTGATACCTCAGGGGCTGCCTCCTGTTGATGGCCTTGGTGTGCTGCACAGAGGGAAGTGAAAACAGAGAAAAGTTAGAATTCTCATGAGGAGACAGAATTTAGTGCCCTGTAAAGCAAAAAATCCATTCCCTTTCCTACCACCATTCCAACTCAAGAGAAGCAGCCAGTGCTTTTCATGCACACATTTTAAGTGTTTTAAACACCCTTAACTGAAGCACAGAAAATATTGGGACTTTTTGCTTCCCATGCATAACCATCCCAAATTTCATCTCTATCATCCTTCTCAAATCCTCTCCCCATCATCTACAGTTTCTGTAGGACTAAGCAAAAGGTGGACAGGACCCAAAAAAAAAAAAAAAAACAAACCAAAAATCTCATTTTTGTTATCATAGTTAGCCCAGAAAAACAAGTAGAGTGTTGTTTCAGGTTGGAAAGCTAAAATAATATTTTGTGCTAATCCTTTCTTTCTGTTGCTGCAAGTTTCAGTCACGTTTCAAATTGTAATCAGTTTGAAACTGTTGGAATATATAGCTTTAGAAAAATGTCAAAATGAAAAAAAAATCACCTTTTCCCAAATCAACTTCATTATAGTTTTTGTCCTCAAATTTTACTCAAATTCACTCTATATTTAATACTTCAGAAACAGTATTTTGAAATTAATTCCTATTGTACAAATTTTGGTGATGCTTTTTTCCAGCTTTAATTTTGAATTTCCCAAAGCAGGAATTGTTCATCCCTAAGGATGTCCAGTATAAGATGGATTTTAGGGGCAATATACTGTACAAACCCCATAACCACAAATCCACCTGGGCCTTCTATGAAAATGAAGCAGGTTGAATTTCAGTTATATTTAAATATGTTGGTATATTATGGTTGGTGCCAGTTGTTTGGTTTTTATTGCTATTGACACTTCAACAGTACTTAAGTATGTTTGTGGATGCTTCATGTCATAAAAACACAGAGATTAGGACATAAAAGAGACAAAACTGGTCAATATTAGAGCCAGGCTAGAAACAAAAGCTCCCAGGCTCTGTCCTTGTAAGGGCCTATATAGCCTCTCTGCTTTGAAACTCAGTGTAATAAAGCAGAACTTACAAGTCCTGTGTGCTTCTTACAGGATTCATAAGGTGCAGAGCTGTCCTCCCCTCTCCAGCTGTCATCTCCAATCTCATCACTCAAGAGAAACTCATTCAGCTTCTGCACACTTAAAAGAAAGCAGGACAGTGAGTTACATAAAGCCACGTTTCCACTAATACACTTCCTTTTCTGCGCAGTCACGCCAGCAGGATTTATCAGAAATGTTCCAAAAGAAGTTCATGGGATACTTTCATCTGCCACCCTGACAGCAAATGAAGATTCATGTGTGTGGAAGAAGGACAGATGAAAATAATTAAGCATTGTACTGGTAGCTGGGAATGAAGAGCAGAGCAAGTCATGAGAGTGCCAAGGGAGCTCCATGGGAATGGTTTCCCTCTTGGCAGGCTTATCTCTGCTATGCCTTTCTCAGGCTGGTGCAGTCAGGGTGCAGAAATAAGTCATTCACCCACCTCCATCCTCTGGAAATGCCAGGGCAGTGGGTGCATCCTGACACAGCTTTTGCATGGTATGAAGAAAGGCATTAAAGCTATTAGAGACTGTCCAAAGGAGGTCATGTGGATTGTGAAGGGTCTGGAGGGGAAACCATAAGAGGAATGTTGAGGTCACCTTGTTCAGCCTTGTCAGGCTTGTTCAGCCTGGAGGAGACTGAGGAGAGACCTCATTGCCATTCTGCAGCTTCCTCACCAGAGGAAATGAAGGGGAAAGCTCTGCAGTTTCTTCATGACAGGAAGTGAAGGGGCAACTACTGATCTCTGCTCTCTGTGACCAGTGACAGGACTCAAGGAAACAGCATGAAGCTGTGTCAGGGGAGGTTTAGGTTGGATATCAGGAAAAAGTTCTTCATTCAGAGGGTGGTCAGGCATTGGAACAAGTTCCCCAGGAAAGTGTTCACAGCTGCAAGGCTGACAAGAGTGCAAGGAGCACTTTGAACAATGCTCTGAGGCACAGGGTGGAATTCCTGGGGTGTTCTGTGCAGGGCCAGAAGCTGGACTTGATGACCCTGGTGTGTCCCTTCCAGCTCAGCATATTCTGGAATTCCATGGTTCTATGCACTGCATGCACAGAGGGGCTGGTTACTGCACACCTCAGCACAGGCAGTTCTGGAGACACACAGCAACTCTGCCTAGCTCTTAAAATTGTCCACTGGGAAATACAGTGCACAGGTTCAATTCATTCTTCAAGACACAAGGATTTGATCCCCTTTCTGTCCCCCTTCCTTTCAGAGTGTCATAAGCACCTTTAAGGTCTTTATCATTCCAGGGGATGGATAAACAAAATCACACAGCAGTCACGGTGAAGCTATTACCTTGCAAAAACTAAAATCAAAGTGCATTGGGCCAGAGACTGAGAAAGCAGAAAGACATATGCCTTCAGATTAGTGATTTGGATGTTAATCTGCAAATGGAAAAGTAGTCCATCTCAAAGCCTGTGTATTTTGTATTAAATTATTAATACACCTTCAAGCCACAGAGAGACAGATTAGCAAGAAAGCATTTCTATTGCCATTATTTCCTCCGGCCAGCATGCCTGTTCCTCTCCTCTCTTGAACAGAAAATGTATGTTACCCATAAACTCTGATAAGTTTCCACATCAGAATTTCAGTCTTACATAAGGGGCTAAGCAAGAATTTATTTTCTTGTAGAAGATACAAAACCTTGTTTTGATCATGCACCTAAAATGACATCAACCTTTATTTTGCATTTGAATGAAATACCCTCAGAAGTTTTGTTGGCACTAGAACTACTCTTGAACAGAAAATTGAGATTCTGACCAAAGTATAAGCTGTTAATCACAAAGATAATAAGCACATACTCATGTATGTATTTGATTGAGGATAGAGCCAAACATACAGTAATTTCAAAGTTATAAGCCGCACCTGAATATAAGCCGAACTTTTTTTTTGTTTTTTAAAGCGAGGATCCATGTGTAACAAAGTAACAAATTAGTAACAGAATCGATGCCAGCTGGGTTTGGTGTCAGGTGCTCAAGTTGCAACAGTTTTCATAGACCAGGGAAGCCTTTAAAGGCAGCCCCAGGCACCCACCCAGCCAGCTCTCACTTCTGGGTTGGCATTTCACTGGGATTTGTCCATAGATAAGCCGCACCTGAATATAAGCCGCACTACTGGGGTAGGCTGGATTCTTCAATGAAAAAGGTGCGGCTTATAATGGTGAAATTACTGTACATTCTTTATCCTTCACTTGGGGGACGTGATGTTCATGGGAGAAAGATGT
This sequence comes from Sialia sialis, assembly GCA_009812075.1. Classification (NCBI taxonomy): domain Eukaryota; kingdom Metazoa; phylum Chordata; class Aves; order Passeriformes; family Turdidae; genus Sialia; species Sialia sialis. Next base: position 328,459 of record VRYO01000369.1, read on the forward strand.
TAGAAAATGAGTTTGACAAAGGACGCAGTTTGTTTTGGCAAATCTGGTCTTTAAATATTGTCCTGAGGGGTGGCCAGCAGTGTTAAAGAAAATTTTGATATTAGGGCTATGCTAAACATAGTACAAAGATGTAGAGGCTTGGATGATTTATAGAGGAGCCTGGAGATTTTCCACTACTCAGAAATCATTTTCAACCTAGGAAAAATGTCTCATGTGGCCCTGCTCCTGCTGCTGCTTTGATAAAAATAAACTCTGTTTAATTATTTTTGTTTTTTAAAGTCAGTGTGGTGCTGGCAAATGACACTGTGGAGCCTGAAGTCCCCTTGACTGCTGTTTGGTATTACAATTACCCACCAAAAAGAGGCAGTGACGGCAGCAGTGCAGTATCTTGCCAATGTGCCTCAGTCTTGGGAGGAAAGAATGATGTTTCTGGGTAGGAAGGTCAGTTCTGCCTTCACATCCTGCTAGTGCTTGGCACCTGACACTCTACTGCCAGCCAAGTGTCACTTTGCACCTCTTGGCAGTGTGTGGATCTGCATAACCCCTCTATGGTTGTGACTCTGTCCATACAGGCCACTGATACAACACTCAAATTTGACTTATACCAATCTGCTCCTTTAAGACTGAGTGCTCTATAGCCCAGCGTGAAGGAACCTTCTGTTGGGCTGTTTTATATATATATATAAATACCTGGAACAGGATGCAGGACATCATTTAATTCTCACTTATAGCCCAATGCACTTTATGTGGAGGTAGGGTTAAGCCAGTTATTCTTCCTTGCTTCCACAGGGCTGGCCTTGCTAGAGAGCTTCACACCAGGTTCTCTCACCCCCTCAGTGCTGACAAAAGCCCAGAGAGTGTGAGGGGACAGTGGTGGTGAGTGGCCACAGTGTGAGAGGAGAAGCATCTCCCAAGGAAGGACAGTGCAGCTCCTGGATCCAAGCTGCCAAAGTTAGTGAAATTGTAAAAAGAATGGAGAATTAGGAATCATACAATCACTGAATGCATAGGTTGGAAGGAATCCCAAAGACCACCTCATTCTGAACCCCCTGCCATGGGCAAGGACACCTTCCACTAGCCCAGGTTGCTCACAGTCCCATCCAACCTGGCCTGGAACAATGCCAGGGATCCAGGGGCAGCCACAGCTTCTTTGGGCACCCTATGCCAGGCCCTCAGCACCCTCACAGGGAAGAATTCCTTCCTCATATGCAATCTAAACCTCCTCTCTGTCAATGTGAAGCCATTGCCCCTTGTCCTTTCTCTTCAGGCCCTTGTCAAAAGACTCTCTCCATCTTTCCTGTGGGCTCCCTTCAGGCACTGGAAGGCCACAATGAGGTCACCCCAAAACTTCTTCTCCAGGGTGAACAATCCCAATTCCCTTCCAGCAGAGCTGCTCCATCCCTCTGATGCCTGTGGTGGTCCGGCTCTGGCCTGGCTCCAGCAACTCCCTGTCCTTCCTGTGTTCTGTGTGATGCAGTGAAAAGGAGAAGTCAATCTGATTTCTCTCACATCTTTAGCATCAGAGTCCCACCTCATAACACTCTTACGCATGAACAGGTAGAAACAACCTTCTCTGGTACTGAACATGAGTGTTCAGGTGTTGGAGGAAAGAGAAGGACCTCTTACCTCACGATGGCCTTGACTGCAAAACGAACGACTGTGGAGAGCAGGAACAGAGGTGTGACCAGGATGTGGAACAGCGACAGGGATGCAAATGCCTGGGCGGGCTGCAGCGGCCTGTCATTGGTGTATGCATAAGTCACAAAGGTCTGTCACATCAGGGAAAGAGCATGTCAGGACAAGGACTCTTGAACAAGATGGACAAGGACGGCAAGAAAAATATTTTGTTCAGCTAAGGCTAATAACTGCCTCAGTTCACTGGGAATCAACTGGAGAGAAAGGTGAGTTCTGTTAAAGTGAAATAGGTTTTAAAATCTTGCCAGTGATTTCAAGAGGTTTACATATTGAAGAGTGAAAAAGTTTTCATTGTAAAATCTAGCATTTGATTACAGCTTTGTAATTGACTTTAGGTTTTACAGGAAATACACAAACCAAAAAAAACCCCAAACAGTAATAATCTAACAAATCTTAGGGATTTTTCTCACAGATGCAGAATTCTGGTCATAAATTTTCCAGTTCTTTTATACACTCTCAGTATACTCTGCCCTGAAAATATGGTCTATGAAAACTCCTTACTGACCAGCATGGCATAGTTCCTCTAGTGCATGAGGCTGAGACTTAAACCTGGCTAGAGGACAAGCAAAATTTATTCCTGTTTAAACTGCAGAGTGCCCTTTATTGAAAACTTTAATGGTGCTTCATAATGCTTTTTGAAACAGAAAGAAGTTTTGCTGCTAAAGAGACCAGAAAAGACACTCAGAATCCCTTTCAAAAAGAGCTTTTCAAAATGGGTCTTCTTGCAAGTTGTAATGGTCTTTCTTTCTTTCTCTCTTTCTTTCTGTAAAAAATTCAAGATGTAATGATTTTTCTTTCTTATAGTAAAAAATTATTTGTCTCGTTGATTGGTTGGTTGGTTGGTTGGTTGGTTTGGTTGGTTGGTTTTACCAACCCACCTTCTGGGAATGAAAACTTCCAGTGTCATGCTCTCCTGCAGTTAGCAGGGGCACCTTAATTCATCTGCTAGTTCTATGAAGAATAGGTCCTACAACAGCAATGCTGATCTTTTATCCTTTTTACACCTCCTCCCCCCGCTTTCCTCTCGCTTTTTTATAAGGAAAACTGAAAAAAAACATATCTTACTGCAAGAACAGCTGCTATTGGTATAGCTGCATTCATAAAAACTGGGAAAGAGAAATGAAACAAGCATCAGATTATAGGAAATAAACAAAAACAATTTCACAGTAAGTGTATGACACTAAAATAATCCAGTTATTTCCAATTCAAGTAATTAAACTCCCAAAGGAAAATTAGTCTGCAGGAAGGAATTTCCTTCCCTGATAGTAAGAGATCTTAAACACACCAACAAATAAGCCATGGAATTCTCTCATTAATCTACTCTACCAATCTGGGATAAAAATCATCATGTGCACAATTACGATGAAATACAACTAAAACATTACTCAACCCTTCTACATTGCAGAAAACACAATTTATATGAAAACATTATTCATCTTTGCTGCAGTCAGAGCTGCCAATATTATCTAGAGCCTTCTTACTATAGAGCAACTGCTAACTGTAATATCACAATAAAGGTCACAGAAAACTTATTGCAAAAAAAAAATCAACAATATGTATTCTATCCTTTTGAATTTCTGTGTTATGTGATCTATCATGCCTTTTTATTTTAATGACATTATACACAGACAAAAGTGTCAAAGGCACTCCTGTATCTCTCTTTAGTTGAAGTTGGGAGAATTGTTGACATGAAAAACATGAAATACTTTTCTGAGCACTAAAAACACAGTTACTTACTGGAAAGAGACGTATGAAGTGCAAATGTTTTGAGACTGGTGAGCTCTTTCATTCTTGTTTCTTCCACACTTGTACAAAATATGTGCTCCCAGGCATACAGCTTTAATAGCTTAATGCCTTTGAGTATCTCATTGGTTTTCTTTAATCTCTCAGTAGAATAGTCCTTCATTTCAAGAGAAAACCAGGTGGAAAAGTGTAACCATTTGTAGTATTAATGACAACCCTCCTTTCCCCTCATTTCTGTTGTTAAATTAATTTTTAAAAATAAGTTTGTTCATTTGTGATTATGTACAGATACCACACTAAGAAAAAAGAATATAAAATTTCATTTTCTTTGGAGATATTGAAGTATTTACAACCATTATGGTAAATTAAGTGACCCTTTTCTGCAGAGAAAATATAACTCCAAACATCCCAAGCCTTCAAGAGAAAGTCAAATTCAGGGAGGTGGGTTAGTAGGCCAATGGTGTCCATAACAATAGACAGAAACCTAAATGTGTGCATTTGCTGATGCAAGAATCATTCTGGGATACCACTGTGAAAATAAGTGAGATATTTGTCAATGTATTTAGCTGATTTCCCCTCATCAGAAAACTGTAATCATGAGTTTTGGTGAAATCATAATCCAAAAGGTGTTATGAGTGAGAGGAAGTCAGAATAGAGCAGCAGGAAGGATTATTTCTGAAATTATGCAAGGGTAAATCCTCTGTTCAATTTGTACAGGTTATAAAAACTGGCACAACTCAACAGGATTGAAGTGTGCTGGTGTTAAATCCACACATCAATAATTTGCTTACTGAATATTAAGATAAAAATGATCTTTAAATATTTGGCAACTGAAACATCAAAGCTTATTTTAAAAGTTCAAGGGTCACAGAAATAAAGTTAAAAATCAGACAAAGGAGCAGAAAACATTTCTAATTGATGAATTAAATAAAGCAGAAAAATAAACATACAGCACTGAAGAATTTACATATGAATAGATAAGAATCCAGCAATGCAAACTGATTTTTAGAGCGTACCAAAGCTTGGGCTGAGAGTGAAAAATCTCTAGACTTTACAGAGGGAGGTTGTGCACATTCTTTAATACTTTCCTGCTATAATTTATATATAATTTATAATTATCAGTCATTTGCACTGTTTGCTAACATTCCATGAAATACACCATCTGCATATGGGAATAACATCCTTTCATGGGGTGGAATTCAGACAGAATCATGCTAGTTGGATTAAAAGTACTCTTTGCAGAGAAGTCAGGTCAAGGCGCCCACATACCTTTTTGATATTCTCTTCTGACAAATTGTGAGGAAGGAAGAGACACAGAGCCACAGAAAAATAGACAGGGACAGTGAAACTGAGGGATGCCCAAATGCACACAGTGTTTTTTCACTAACTACAAGAACAGAACCCAGAAATCCCGTTCTCATTTCTGGATCACAAATGTCACTGAAATCATTCACTTACAAGAGTGCTCTTCTGAGCCTCAGCCAGCTTGGTGGCTATGAAGTACTGGATGGGGGCTAAGAGCACGATGACAGCAGCCCCGACCAAGGCACTCACTCCCAGTAGGTTATAGAGGAGGATCACACCCATTATTATCTGTGAAGAGAAAAGAAACTCAGGAGGAAAAAAAAAAAAAAGTAGATTTCAATATGCCAGAACCACACCAAGAGAAAAATGTTTGTTCTTCTAATAAACACTTAAATGGTTCATAGGAATCAGCTGAGCCCATACTTCAGGAGGTCACATTTGGAAAGTGTGGGAAATAAACCCAGAAGCCTTTCTTTTTGACATTAACTAAATAGTTTGTGTTAGTGCCTGGTAGTTCTAATTCCTGACAGGGTTTCAACAAAACTAAAAGAGCACTAAAATAATGGTGCTTGCCCTGAGGCATTTTACAGAACTCCTGGCCTCAAGTCCTGTTTACACTAGAGTTCCTTACCTCACTCTGGAAGCATTCAGAGGTCTTAGGGCTGTCATGGATCACAGTTGCTTTCTGTGGTAGTGTCTCTGTGCAATTGCAGGCAGAAAGACATCATAGACATGCACTGAAGCACGAAGCAGATGTGCTGGGACTGACACAAACTGAGCTTGAGCATCAATACCATGCAGCTCTGGAGGAAAATGCTGCCTTAGCCCAGCAAAGAGTTTGGGAACACTTCCCACAGAAGGTTACCTAGGAATGGTTGTGATGTGACTGCGGTGATTCTGGTTCCTGAGTTAATTCAAGCTCTGCTATATAAATATTTCCATTAAAAGCTTTACTTTGTGGTAGAGAGATGTCCTCAGTGATAAGAGGACATACAGAATTAGTTGCATATCTCATACTTCCATCTGTTAAACAAGCCTGTATTTAAATCTCCCTTCTTATTATACAACATCAGAAGTAAGAATCAATGGACTGTAACATTTTTAAAGCAGTATTTACTTTTTCAGGCTCCTGTACTGCAAATTATCATGCCTAGCCACAGCAATCAGATCACTTGTTCATTTAATAACTTTCAAAGTACTGATAGCAACACTTTCATCCACTTCACAGGATGGGAAACAGTGAAATGAAACCCTGTATATTATTTCTAATTTCTGTTTCCAGGTAGTCTCATGACACTCTAAAGCCTACCCAATCCATTTGTAGTTGTAATTACTGACTAATAAAATAGATCACTGACACAGGAAATTCATCAGAACAGATCTATTCTAAGAGTTGGTTCTACCCCTTTTAAAAAGTATTTAATGTCAGTGGGATCACTGAAAGGTAAGGACCATGCCAAACATCCTGAGCTAAAATTTTGAAGAGGCTACAGGAGTCCAAACTTCATGGAAAATTAGCATGTCTCAGGTCATTAAGTCATTGGCATTTTTGAGATTTCTTTCAAGCTAAATAATCTCATCCTTTCCTTCCTACAGATCTGCCTCAATTTCTTTCCTGGCCTTGTTAAGAAGCAGATGTGTTCAGTGACTAAGTTTGCTTAGATGAGAGCTCCTCTCAGCACTGTCAGTGTTCATGTCAGTCATGGAGCAGGATTCAGTTGCTGTTGGTCCTGCCACAAAACCCAGTTACAAGTGGACACTGCAGAAGCAATACTTAGTGCTGATGCCAGGTGGCAAAGTAAAAGCAATGGATTTGTCTCAGCAGTGGAAGAAATATGAGCAGGAAAAGGAGTGCAGGTCCTTATTCTTCAAATCACAGACATGGAAATCCTGCTAATAAACCCCTCTCTCTTCACTGACCCTTGGAGAGAAACCTTTCCAGCCCTTAGGCCACCATTCTTGTGGCTTGTTAATCTTAGCGGGAAGTGCAGGTTCCCCTCTGGATTTTTTTAGCAGTGTCCCAGACATGCACTCTCCTCAGCCAGGCTGGAGGATCTCTGAAATCAGGCCCTCATTTGGATGCTCTACCTGAACAGGCATTGCCCACAGGTTTGGGCACAGGAACAAGAACCACATTAATTGGTTGGTTTCTATGGCAACTAAGTTATTGATTTGTCCAAGTGTCATCTCTCCCATGGACAAGTTGGATGTAGAAAGCCTCAGGATCTTATTATATATCATTGCCTGTAAGAAAGGGGGAAAAAAGGAAGTTACTGAAATGATGTAATTATAAAAGAATAGTACCAGTAGAATACATCATCAGCCTTTACCTAGGATTGTCCTTCTCCCAGTCTCTCACCTGAGACTGAGAGATGGAGACAGAGTGAGAGAAAGCACAAGAGAGAGAACTGACTTTAAAAAACTCCAATTCCTCTTAAAAGGTTTGTTGCTTAATGCAGACCTAAAATAGAACAAAAATTACAACAAAATATCAAAATTTAGGAAATCAGCCAAGGAATCTTTCTAAAAAGCATTTGGTGAGCCTGCTTTTCTGTCAAAGAGGTCCTTGTAAATTCATGCTGTGAAGTTTAATCATTGTGGGTATGTATTCCTTTGGGTTTCTCTCTCTTACCTATCCATACCTTTACTTTGTAGTTTAACAGGGTTTTAAATTAATCACGGCTTACATCTGCTGAATTTTAAAGACAAATATTGTGAGCCTAGTTTGCAGTTATGATGAAACATCAAACCCTGCAGTTCCACTGAAGTTTTAAAAATAATTTGTTCTTTAGGACCCATTTTCTTAATGAATAAAGTATATCCTGTAGAATTAATCAGAAATGCCTGGTGAATTAAATCAGCTGCATATGCTCCTAAGATTCCCAATTTTGGTAAGTGGGTGTCACAAAAACGAAATAACCAGGTGTCCTTTCATCCCCAAGTCTGTACCATCTATCCTGGGAGAAGGCAGAAAATGTTTGAAGCAGCTCCATCAATCAAAGCAAGTACAAAAAAAAAAGAAAAAAAGCTTCCATGCTGAGATTGATATTCCCATGGTTAATTACATCTGGCAAAACATCAGTTCCAGCTTCTGGATTGCTACTGCTGCCTGCGGAGTTTGGTGTGTGCAGAGCCCTGCTACACCCCCCTCAATGTGTTGGGCTGGAGCTGCTGGCTCCAGTTCATAAACAAGGCTCTCACAGAGGGTTAAGGGATTCTGGGGTTACAGACACAGCCCTGCAGATGAATCACTCCCATGCCATCCCACAGGGCTCTGTGCTAAAGGGCATAAATATCCAGAGTCACCACTCCCGACACATGCACAGCATTCCCATAAAACAAGGACACTGCAAATGATTCTGTCCAAGTCAGCAGAAACAAACTCATAAGCAAATGAACAAAGCAGATGCAGAGCCAAAATCACACAGCTGATCTTCACCTATCTCTGATTGTCTGCAAAAATGTATTTTTATATTCATGGGTTTTTTATGAGTGTTAAACTGGTTAGAATGATGGGATTAGATTTTAGTAAAAGGAATTGCTGCCAGCAGTTTTCCAGCACTACTTTGTCCTGTTTTCTGTACAAAAATGCAGAAATACAAGCACATATCTTCTCTGAAACCATCGTTCCAAGGTCAGTCTTCTGGTAAAGAACGAGACAAATGAAAGCACAAAGCTGGAGCTGTTATCAGTGAATCTCCTGGTAGATCTTTGCTCACCAGTAAGGCACCCCGGAGGTTGATGCCAGTCTCTGTAGTCACATAGTAGGAGGCCTGCAGGAATGTTCTCTGCAGGATAAGGGCCAGGAAGAGAAGAACTGCCAAGACATAAACATTCCTGAGGAATTCCTCTGATGAAAGGTAGGAGTTTGATGGATCCTTCACCTTAAAAGAAAGGAAAAGATGATGCAAGTGCCATAGGAGGGATTGTATATTCCTGAGAAGCTGGAAACAACCGAATTTAATCACTGCATTAGATAGAACAAAACATACTGATGGTATTATGGGAAAGTTTTAGAAATCAGATTTCTCACTGACCTCTATATCAAAATCATTTGGATACAAATTTAAAATTCCACCCCTATTCCAAAGATGAGGATTGAGATGTTTTAGCAGTTCTAAAATGATTTAGTTCCAGCAGGAAAGGAACAATAAGATCACCATGTCTGCCTTGTCTTTAGTTTCCCCATCAAATTCTGGTGATTTGTAGGATAGAAATGCTACTCAGTAGAAAATAAAGCTCATTAAAACTGCCCCACAGGGAAGCTGCAAGAAAATATTTTTTTTTTTTATATGGGATTAGTTATTCAGGTTGCATTTGCATATTATGGAAACAATTCCCTCCACAAATATAGTCTATGATGCCCATAAATTCTGAATAACATAAGACTACACGTGCCAGTATTCTGCAAAAAAATGAGATTTAAATGTCTCAACATGGAAGAGAAAAAAAATCTCGTTTAAAGCCCTTTGTTTTCATTTTCTAGTTTTTGTGTTCACTGTTCTGCTCTGTTTCAGGCAGAAAAGGAAACAAATGTACCAAAATACATTTGTCCAAGGAAGACTGTTCCTTTGGTATTTCCGACCCAGCTGGAAGCAGGATGTACTGGAATTCTTACAGGGGGAAAAAAAAGAAAAAAAGAAAAAAAAAAAAAAAAAAGAGAGAGAAAAGAAAAAAAAAAGAGAGAGAGGGGGGAAAAAAAGGAAAAAGCCTGTTCTACTGAAATATCCAGCCTGATTCTGAGATGACAGGTATGGGCAATATAAGAAAGAAAGCTATTTGCCCAGGACTCCTTGATAAAAGAGCTGTTTAAGTACAAAAAGGGTGAGATAAATATATTTGAAAACTTTTCTCTTAAAGTTCTGCTGCATCTAACTTGCCCTTGTTTTCACAGTGGGGATATCAATAAGAAAATAACATTTGTAGATACCTTTTTTCAGTGTATATAGAGTTCTCAGGAATTAAGGCAGAATATGCATAAAATTAAACGTATTCACATTAACTGGAACTAGACAGAATTTAAAGGAGAAATGGTTTATAGCAAGAACAACCAAGAGAAAGTTTATCAAAATCCATAAGTGAAAGGCAAATACATTCTGAAATGTACCCAAGAGAAATAGTGACTGTCACCAAGCCAAGTGCTTTTAAGATCTCCAGTGATTCCAATCTTCCCTTTAGCCAATGCACATTAAAACTTTAAAAAGTCACAACTGAAGCCACTACACTGAAGAGTAGAAAAGATAAAGGAAGGTACAGATTCCTAAATCTGAGATCCAGAAATTATTTGCAAGCTTAAATACTTTGTTTGTTCACCATGCAAAAAAACCCCAACATTTTTGAAGGCCAAACATGCATTTTGCCTTGTAACTCTGTGGCTCAAGTCCAGCATGTGCAGGTTCAAGAATGATAAAAAGCTTTATTTTATAAGCTGTACAATTAAAATCTTGTTTAGTGCAGTGAAAGCCTTAAGCCAAATTGGGACCATCAGTCAAGAAAATTAATGTCACGAGTGAGCAGCCAAGAAAAAGATATTTGGATATGGATGATAGTCAAATACTCTATCCGGAGAGGAAAATGCTATTCCATTATTCCATACCTATTTGCTCATTCAGAGATAAAACACCCCAAAACCTGTATGGAGATGTTTCTCTATCAGAAGAAAAATCCAGGAAAATGTCTGTGTCATTTCTTTTCTGCTGTCAGTAAAATAATTTTGCCTGTATCTTTTCATTAGCTACTCATCAATTATTTTTCTTGTGATAGAAAATGTTTTGTATCAGAGGCTTGCTCAACATTTCGAGGTGATCCCTGAAAGTTCAGTCTCAGTGAAACTTGAAATTAGCACTGATCTGGCATCTCTTGTGCATCTCTAGTGTCAAGAACACCACTGAGTAAAGTGGATACTTTTCAATTTCACAATATGTGCCAACACAGTTCATCACAGAAGCTATCAATAGAATCAGTCACAAACAGGGACTGGCTACTGTCAGCTTCCCAGTAAAAAAATAGATTTGAGAGAATTCAAAACTGTCAAACTGGCAAATGGACAGGAATTAAGGAAAATTCCCAGGCTGGATGTATCACTGAGGCATCACCAATGTGTGTTCTGCCTGAAACAAACAGGCACAGGTGAAGAGGAACAGAAAAAGTAATTCCTTCTTCCCAGAACTGCTGGGATGACTCCATCAAGAGAGATGACTGGGGAGATGGGGGGAGCCGCCATGACCTGTGTTCCACTCCTACCCAGGGCTCCCACTGCTCAGGTTTATAACTTGACTGTCTCTCACAACAGAAATAGTCAATTTGCTTAAGAGAGAACATGAAATAACCGAGTGATGACCACACACACCTATCAAAGCATGCAGCCAACTGTATTAAATACCTGATGTGACTCTAAAACTACCACCACAGCCTTCCAATGCACATTGCCAGGTTACCTTTTCTGTGCTATTTGTGTTATAGGTTGTGTTCTGGAAGCCCTGGACAATGCCAGAAATGCAGAGTGGCCCAGCAAAGCCCAGCAGGTCGGCCAGGTAGCGGAAGGTACTGCTGAGCAGGATTGGCCGTCCAAAGGCGCTGTACATGGCCAACCAAATGGAGGGACTCCGGTTGGGATGGTCCTCCACCTTTTTCTGGAAAACAGGAACAGGCACACAGTGCATTAAGAGAAGCTTCCCAGGCTTTATATGGCAACATTCCTGTCTGGATGCCCAAAAGGTTCCTGAAAAGTGGTTTGGACCAGGTGAGGCAGCAAACATGTTGTATTTAACAGGTTTCGGGCATTCTTCACAGCAAATTCCAATTCTGCCTCCCCTTGGTAACTGTGGTTTCTCACCTCTATATCCCACCACTTTCCCCAACCTGTGATCACAGGAATGCTAGCAGATTATCATCCCTGCAAGCAGCCATTGTTCCTAGTCACATGTGTGCTCAGGGAAAGTCTGACCTTTCAACCCTTTCCTCACTTGGTTAATCCTGGTTTCACAAGCTGTAAAGGCTTCTGATTGCAGGAAAAACACATTACAATTACAAGAATCAAGAATATAGTTTAATTTAATTTATCTGGAATTTTTCCCATCTCTTAGATACCTTCCAGGATGATACACTTCAGCCAATCAATGATAAGTGTGCTCAAAAAATGAAAGTAGCAGGCCAGGACAGGAGGTGAGATTAAATCAATCAGGGGTCCTTTCTAGCCTTCACATCTGTGAATCTACACAGTATCACAGCTCTTGGCTGAAACACCAACCAGCAGATACGGTTTTGTGTAATCAGAGGAGTTCTGATATCTCTGAGGTCCTTTCAGTTTAACAAAGGAAGAGTTTTACAGATCAGAGCTGTGCTCTGCAGAGTGCTTCCTTGCACTTCAGGCAGCAGCTTTTGACACTGTAAACAAGCATCTGTCATTTCTCAAGTAGCAAAGATGTCTGCAATCTGCAAGCCAAGCCAAGCCAAGCCCTCTTGAGCATGCACAGAGACATTTTAAGCAAAGCCCAGCAACAACCACCCCCTGCCCCAAAGATAAAGCAAACGTGCCTTAACCTGCCTGGCTGCCTCTCATCTTTTTTCATTTTCCTCTTTTCTCAGTTTTTCCCTTTTATGCCATTTCACAGTGAGATGGATTATATGCATGGTGCCAAAAATGTGCAGGTGGATCAGGTGGCTGCCAGAGATGGGCCAGCCCAATGCCAAGGAGCTTAGGAAGGAGAAATAAGCACCACGGGATCAAAATAGAGCTAGCATTTCAGAAGGGGGTGAGAATGAAACTGCTTCCTCTGAGGAGGGAAAGAGCACAAGGGCCTTGTGTAAGCTGCCCAGAGAAAAGGCTTTGAATTTGTGGCCTAATGGGTTTTGAGCTTGAGTGCCCTAAAAGGGTTAATCACCCTCCTCAAATAAATTAATTATAACTTTGACATCTTGAGACAAGCTAAGCTAATTTATTGGGTAAATGGCTGCCATATTTTGGGGAAAAAAAAAAAGTTATAATATTCTGGGCATTCAATTAATAGCAAATTTGTTAAATGGCAACAGTAAATCCTTATTTCTCAAACAATTTCATAGCTATTTTCACTGTTATCGCAATTCACACATTGGTCCTCACTATATGAAATTTGTTTCCTTTTCATTGGAAAAAACCCCCTACTTAAATTATCTAATTTATTGCTAAACGCGTTTTCTTCTTTTTTTTTTTAAATCGGGACTTCGTATTAGCTAGAGCATGTAACAGGAAATGGGAGAAAGACTTTTTTCTAATCATAATTTCTTTCCCAGAAAGGTCCTTGAGTGTTATGGTCCTTGCATAGAATGCTGTGGTGTTAATTAACCAGTCTGGGCTGCTGTTCTCAGTTTTGCCACTTGATTAGGTTTTCCTTGTATTTGCCAACTTCCTTTCAAGTTCCTGTAATTTTCTCTACCTTGGGCACTCCACAGTTGGAATAAAGAGCAGTGAGACAGTGTTTGCTGATAAATCAAGTCACCCATAAGGTTGGTCTCAGTAAATATGGAAATCTGACTGTTCCCATAGTTCTGGAGCTGGCAGTATAAGCCTGTTGCTGAAGGGCAATGCCCTGTCTCTGTGACTGATAGTTCACACAATTTCATTCCTCCCTTTCTTGGCCCTAACAGGTAAGAGCCATAGTGGGACGTGAATAGCAGACAGAGTAAACTAATGGTCCCTGTATTTAAAAATTGTTTTTTTTATTAAGTGCCCAAAAGAAAAGCTTTCTATTGACCACCAGGACAAATTATACAGGATTTGGGGTGGTGGGGTAAGCCAAATATAAATCAATGTATAAATCTATTTTTGGTTCTGTGATATATGATGCGTGGTGTGAAGTATCTAGACTGCTTCAATAGAAACAGAAACAAAAGCCAAGCAACAACAGAAACAGGATCACTTTATTTGGGGGAGGTTGGATTAATGGAATTATGTGAGAATTGATGCAATTATCTCCATGCATGCATGCATGCATGCAGAATAGATATCAAGACAATGTCATGTGAGCTATCTCAAAGGCATTTCACAATACAGAGTATTCAGGGTCATGTTCAGCATCTTTCATCAAGGTGTGAGAAGGATTTGGGAAGGAACAGAGTTTTCTCTCTGCACGGCCATGGAGCACAGCTGAGATCAGCTATCTCCAGGCACAGGCTGGGGTAACCCCACTTAATCCAGAGGAGGCTGTGGGACTCCCCTCCCCAGTTGCAGGAGATTAGTATAAAATACACACTTGATAGCAGAGACAGGGGCATATCACCTTCTCCAGACTGCAGACCACACGCCAGTCTGACGACTTTTCCTAATTCTGCGGCTGTGTTCTAGCCCAACCAGGCACAAGCCAACACATTTCTCCACAGAAATGAACTGCAGTGAGGCCCACTGCCTGGCTCCTTGGATTTGCTTTAGGCATTTGGTTTACTTTTACTTTATCTACAAAATACCAGTTTATTTCAGGTTTGCAGCCTGTTTTGGAATAGTAGCACAAATGTGCTAGAGGCAGCATGAGAAATATAGGTGAGTGTAACTGCATATGTTACATTTCTACAAGTGTTTATATGTGAATGACACACACTGAGGGAAGCTACATGCTGAAAGCTTGTGCTCATGCACATGAGAAATGCACAATTAACTTGTGTTTTGGTATCTGAACTGCATTTTTGTGCAGCTACAGACAGCACCTGCAGATGTGAACTCTCTACAGACAAATGCTGGCACCCAGCTGTCATGCCTGTCATCAAAAATGGCACAGACTCAGTCTGGGCCAAGTAGGTGCATATCCCTCTTTGGCCTCTTTAAGTAGGGTTTAGGCACCTTAAGGGGCTTGTCTAAGGGATGCACCTCTCCCAGACTGCTGTGAAAAGTTCAGTTCCAAAAACTCAGTTGCTCTCTGCCTAAAGCAGAAGGATCTTGAACTCCGTAATCCTCAGCTGAGAAGGAAAGAGAAGCAACCTATATATATTAAAATATAAACAATTTTACTGATAATTGTTTCATCTCAGGGGGCACAGAAAGGACCCTGCCATTGGCTGCTGGGAGCAAAGAGCTACCTAAATGCATCCAGAAGTTTCCCTGGAAAATCCTGCCCTACCCAGTGAGTTTTCCCAACCATGCTTTCTGTACTGGGTCTGGCTGGGATGGAGTTAATTCTCTTCCTTGCAGCCTGCATGGTTCTGTGTTTGGGATTGGTGACTAAATCACTGCTAAGACACCAGTATTATGGCTATTCTTGATGTGTGGTTTTGGCTATTTCTCTGTCTGGAGAAAAAAAAAAGGGGAAGACTACTGTATCCAGCTGAAACTATGGACAGAATATCTTCCAATTGCATAAATAGCTAAGATTTAAACAAATCCTTCACTATTAAAATCTAGCAAGTGATCAGTCTGTTGTGGTTTTTGTTTCCAGTTGCATTCAGTTCAGCAACTCTCTCCTGCTATCATATCAATTAATTTAAAACCAAACAGTAACTACTGGATTGGAACTTCCTACGCCAATGTTTCATCTTTGAACAAACAGTCCTAAGTTCAAAAATTCCTAAAATTAGGATTTAATGGAGGCCAAAGAAATTCAAAGTGACACGTTGGCTTTCTAAGGCCAAACAGTGACATGGATCTGTTATTACCTTTTGTTCCTCATAGGCTTCTTTGAGACAGACGTAATTTGTCAGTGCTCTCATTGCAATTGGGAGCTTTCCAATGGCCTTCAGGTCCACAGGTTTCTTGTGAGCAGAAATAATTAGAGTGTTCATCCACCAATAAGTTGCCTTTGAGAGCAAATTGACAAATGGCTGCAGGAACCTCACCCCCAGATCCTGCAGATCCTCTGGAGGCTTTACTTTCTGAGGGTTCATGAAAAACACATACCTCTGCAGAGGAGAAAACAGACAAACATGGGTTCAGAAATTATCTTATCGATAGTAATTTTTTAGTAAAAACTATGTGTGAGACAACCACAGTCTCAAATTTTCTTTTAAAGGTAATTATATGTTGAATTTACATATAAATTTGCATGTAAATAGGAGCATTTCCATTTTGACAGATAACTGACAAACACTTGAGCACCATGGGATGTGGATACTGTTCTGAACCCTATCAGTATCACCTACCTCAAGCTGAACAACAGTAAAAACAAATTCTTGTGAAATAATTCTATGTTAAGTTATCGTGGGCAAGAACATATGCTAACTTACAGATTCACGACATAAATGGTTCATCAGCACTAACACAGCACATTATTTTACAGATTGCATCCACCTATACCCTCCTCCTGTGCATAAATATGCATCTATCTACACATGTGCACTTTGTGTGGACAGATGCACACAGGCGCACACACACACACACACCAAGCCCAGGGGATACATCTAAGACATACATTTTAAAGAGATTTAAATGACCACTGATTTCCACAGAATTAACCAAACATTTATGGCTAAGCTAAAATTGGGTCTAAACTTGACACAAGCCAGAGTTCCTGGGACTAAGGAGCCATCTTCAGCCCCATGGTATTTTCAGTCCCACTGATATTTTTCCAGATCCTGAGGAAGAAGCCACATACCCTGACTCGGATGACATTGATCTCCACAGCCATCAGCAGCCCATAGAGGATGACCATGATTCCAGTGATGCAGAAACGCAGCTGAGAAAAAGGCACCCCATCCTGGCAGTATCTGACAAGCTTTATGGTTTTGGTGACAAAGGCCATTATCCAGTAAAGGAACAGGGCTGTAAAACAGGTGCACTTGCATAACTTAGAAATAAATTAATAAATAAGTATAACTACAGCATTTTAGCTTCCATGGCTTGATACAGTGCAGGCACAGTGATCCTCTATGTCACTGCCACTGTTTTCTTTCCTGGGCCACAACCCTTCAAACAGATCCACAATGGCAGATCTTCACACAGGTATGAAAGTCCACCAAAGGGGACTCTTAATCTGAAGGGGAGCTTTGTTCAAAAAATGAAGGAAAAGGCACATAACAAAAGTCATATTGCCTCCTAGAAAAAGCAGGATGAATCACAAGTGAGAATGTGGAAATGTGCTCATTTTGAAAAAGAATTTATGGAAATTAGTCTTATCCTGCATCCTGACTGGCATCTGTCAGGGGCTTGTTCAGGTGGTTCAGCTACCAGCAATTTGGACAATATAATTGTATGGAACATTATTCTGAAATTTCTGGTCTGACCATCTCCTAACTGAGAGCAGATGGGGTCATCTTGGAATCAACTGCAAAAGATGTTGAGAAAGAGCAGCATCTGCACAGGAGAGTTTGTGGTCAGATCACTATTCAAAGTGGACTTCTGAAATTGCCCTTTTGAATGCAGGCAAGTTTTTCCTCAGCAGTGTTAAAAAATGCCTAAAAGCTCATGATAGAAATGCAACAGGCATGCAAGGCTTTCTCTTTTGTAACAATTTTAAAAGTAGTTTTCAGTGTGTACCTCATGAAAGGTGTGGTAATTCCTATGAGACTACCAGTTGCAAGAACAGAGAGTTATTCCTCTCTGTTTTGATAGTCTCACACATTCCATCATCTTCCTCAACCTACAAAGCTGTCTTTGGCTAAAATACTGAGATTTTTAAGAGTACATAAATATCAGACGTAGACTTACCCAGCAGTAACTTTGGAAAGTTGGATGTTTCAATATTATGGTAATAGACTATGGATACAGTGGCAGCCACAAATCCCATTATAGCTGGTAGGAAGAGATGCAGGTGGCGAGATTTCATTTGTCTGAAAATAAATAAGTTATAAATTAGTGAATTTGATGCCTTTCCTTCACCATTGTGTGAAACCATAAGTGTTCCACTAATCTATTGAAGTGGACAAACATCAATTTCCTAGAGATAAAAAGCTTTTTGTCCTCATGAGTGCTTAACTTTGATCAATATTTGCCATTATAGCTTGAGAGAAGAATAAAAGCTAAGAACAACGGCTTCACCTTCATCCCATTAAAACCTGGATAGTTCATGAAAGGATTCTATGAATTTTATGGGGGAAAGCCTCCATGCCTTACTAGCCAGCCCATCAGACATTAACACTGTTCATTAACAAATGTAATTAGTGTGGTAATCCACCAAACTCTGCCACTTACGTGTCAGAAACAATCCCCTCTGCTATTTCACACACGTGCACGAACAGCAGGGTGAATGTCAGGATCCAGCGCAGGTTGTGCCCGGGGAAGTGCAGCCAGGTATTGTGGTGAATCTGCACTTTGGAGCTCTGGCTTCCCCAGCCTGGGAAATGATAGCAAGGAAAGAGAAAGATTTCTCACAGCAAGTCAGTGACTGATGTGGTTATCAGTTTTCTGGGCCACACTTGTATGCAATCGATACAAACCCCCTACAAGACTACAGGGGATGTTGATACTAAAATGATGAGCCAGCACTGTCTCAGTTGCCCTGTAATTCAATTTAAACCCTGAAGATGATGAGACAACACTTTTTCCAAATTATGATCAAGGAAAAGTCATTCCTGTCCAAGAAAAATGATAAGAAAACAACAACAATAAAACCACCTCGAGCAGCACCCTCAGACAACAGAGACTGACCAATCTGAAATGATGACGTCCTCACATCTTCCACAGTCACAGATAAGAGCAGGAAAAATTCCCAACTGATATAGAAGTTCCATCCTCAAATGAAGCCTTGAAGAGATGCATTTACTTGAAACAAGTAACATTTATTATCTGTTTCAGGCCTGTTTGGGAGGACAGTCTGAGTGGAGGTTGAAGGGTGATTTCACAGCTTCTCTCCCTCAGGCGCAGCCCAGCCTCATAGGCCTCTGCACCCCAGGCCCTGCAGAGCAACACAGCGCCAGGACTCTAATTAATCAACTAATTAATCAACTAATTAAACTTGAAGCCTATTTTCATGGCATCACCAGGTGTCACCTGCCCTTTCCAGGCAAGAGCCTCTCTGAGGCCAGCCAGAGGGGACACAGGGGATGTGAGGGATGCGCCAGGGCTGGGGGACCCGAGGCCTAAACCAGGTTGGCTTCTTATGGTGGCAAGCCTTGGCCTCCATCTCTTCCCACACAGGTACAGGGCTATCCTGAGGCAGCACAAAAATCCCTCTCACTGTAAGGCAGCTCCTGGAGTTCCCTGACAGGCGTCCCAAAGCCTGTGGAGAATCCCAACAGCACCACATTTTGGGGAAGTAAAGAAACCAGGCAAAATGAAACAAAACTAACTCAGTTTAAAAGCCACAATGTGCTTTTGCTACACAAGGTTGCAGCACATCATCAGGCTTAGAGGCTCATCAGGGGGCTCAGGAACACATAAACCAAACCCTAAGGTTTATTCATTCTTGGAAACTGCCAGCATGTCACCATTTCATCCTTGTTTAAGACACAAAACACTGCAAGAACAAATTATTCTCTCTTCTCCATAGCTATCTCAAGCATTTTCCATAGTTCTCTAAGGCTTTCCTAATCTAATGTGGTTTCCTTTGACCTTGCCCCTGTCTTTGTCTCTCCCCAGGCTGCTTTTCATTTTTCCTTTGCCCACTCATCTGCACAAACACAGCTCATCACCAAATTTCAGGTTTGGAATCAGTCTATACCATGGACTCCAGTTGGGTTTTAATGCTCTGCTTGACAACTATTTGCCCTGATAATTAGCATACAAAATGAAAATAGAAATCAAAATACAAAGAATAGAAAATACAAATAGAAAACAAAGAATTACATACTTATATAAATAACATACAATTTAAAATATGATATTTTTTCCTAATGTTGTTATGAAATAGAGGGAATTTTCAGTGGCTGCAATACTAATTCAAAATTATTTGGCTAATACCTCTAAAAAAATGGAAGCAGTACTTGATGTTAGAGTGTTCTAAAATATTATCTCTG
Organism: Sialia sialis; assembly: GCA_009812075.1. Lineage (NCBI taxonomy): Eukaryota > Metazoa > Chordata > Aves > Passeriformes > Turdidae > Sialia > Sialia sialis. The sequence goes on from VRYO01000369.1 coordinate 348,055, forward strand.
CCCTCAGACCTCACATAGTACTTCCATCAAACACTTCTGCACAAAGCCTTGTCCTTCAAGGATGACTTGCATCTCACCTCAAAGGAAAAGCCAGCACTGAGGTAAAAATTCAGCACTGTTCAAGAGAGTTTCCATAATCCTGGAGTTTCTTTCTAGTCTTTATAATTTGTTAGAATTTGTTTCTTATTCTCTTGATTAATTATTTAATTAGTTTTTAGTCACTGGATCATGTCACAGTTAGGTTTAGCCCACAGATTTTATTCAGATTTTATTAGCATTTTATTCAACTGCTTTGGAATCTTTTTGCATGATGAAAGCTCTTAAATCTCAAATATAATCCCAAATTTACATCTTCCTTAAGGAAGAAATGCATTACCATCTACACATGCAACACTAGGAAGGTAACATGGAAGAACTGACATGGCATTTCTCATGCCATGAGTTATCAGGAGAATATTAATTTTCACTATTATTTTTGATGGTTATTCATCTTAATCTCCTATGATATGCCATTGTTTGACCTCTCTGGAAAAGTATTAAATTGTTTTTATTTCACCACTCTAGATTCACTGGGATAAAAAAAGACAACTATAGAAGAAAAATTATCATTAGAGTACTAGCTTAAATGGGGTTATTTACAAGACTATGTGAGTTAGAGCCCCTCCACTGTCCTAAATTCCTCAAGAGAGATTTATTATTTCTTATTTTTTATTTCTGTTGGTAAACAAAATTATCTCTCTTGCTCTATTTTTGTTTGCAAATATTGGCAAAAGAAGAAATTATTCTATTTTAAATATTTCCTACACCTGTCCCAGCCTTAGATCCAAGGTGAACTTTTTGGATATTCTCTGTAATTCATGTAACTTCAAGGAAATTCAGACCCACTGCCCTAAGTCTTCTAATATCTAATAATAACAGAAGTTGCAAGTTGCCAGTTCTGAATGTGAAGAAAACTTCTGCAGAGAGAAATTTCATAGCACTTGGATCGGATCTCTCTGGTTCTCATCCATCTCTTCATACTGATTAGTTCAGATTTACATCTAAAATTCCCACATTTCACCACATCCTCTGGGTGAAGACATTCTGCCTCTTGTTTCAGAATTCATAAATACAAAGCATCTACTGGTTTCACCAAGCCCATGCAAACAGGACTGAGTATAAACACGTGCTCAAGTGCTTATGGGATGGCACAGCGGCACAGAATAACTCACCAATGAACAAAATTGGGAAGGTGATGAACAGCAGGAATACATGAGGGACCAAGTTGAGGGCATCCACAAAGCAGACATTCCTGAGGACACCAGCACTGATGTTGTAGGCTGAGGCATTGTCATTACCACAAAATGCGAGTCTCATCTCTTCCAGAGGGTCTGGATACTACAGAAGTGAGAGAAATGTTGACTACCAAGAGTGCTAGCATTCCATTTGGCTAAAGACAAAATAAGTATAATAAAGAGATAGGGAAGGAGCACACTGAAGAACCCATAGAGAATAACAGAGTTGTATTTTGTAAATTATTTTGGGCTATGGCAAATACAAGTACATTAGAAGGCTGTGTTTATATGACATTAGTATTATTTATATTTTGATAATATTGTTTATATTTAGCTGTATTCATTATTTAAGTGCTATTTTTAAATGCATTATGCTGTAACTTCTGATGCTCATAGGCACATACACTATGCTGCAAAAGCTCTTTGAGAATATAAAGAAAGAACGTAGAAGATATGAAAAATAAGTATTTCCATTTCTCATAACAAAACCCAAATGGACATAAGTTGACCTGTGTGTTGCTGTTTCTTTGGTGAGCCAACATTCTCTGTGCAATATCTCCAATGATTTGTTGCACTGCACTCCCAGTGCAAGATCTTTTGGTATTCCTGATCTGGCAGCTTTGCATTCACGGATATTTTGTATTGCCACATTGAACAATGGCCACACACACAAGACATTACAGATAAATAAGGAACTCTTAACCAAAGTAGGTGGTACTGAAGATTGCCTAGGCAGTAAATCAGCATCTAGGTTTGATCCTGAAAACTCTTAACACGTGCTTTAGACTCATCCCAGCAGTCTCTGACTTCCATGATTTCTTGTGAGATTATCTTTGCGCACCAAGATAAACTCCTGTGTTCATGCTTGCAGAGTGTGGGCCATAGAGCAACCCAGAGTTATGGCCAGCTTCTGGCTTAAATCAACCTGTGCATCATTTATTTTTTCAGTCTTCTTTACAAGAAGATGAAACAGGACTGCAAACAAAGTGTTTCCTTGCTCATCTCTTTGCCTGAGACTTATATAGAGTTATAGAATAAGTTGCGGAAGCTCATTTATCCACATCCTTTTCTTTTCTCAAAATTTACATGCTAAAATAGAAGGAATATGTTTAATTCAGTAAAGCATCTGTCTGCAAGAACATTGGCATTGATAGGTTTTGCAGAATCGGAACAAGATAAGGATGCAGAAAATGCATTGAATGCAGTTTAAACACAAGAAGAAAAGTCAGTTGAATGGGGAGGAAAAGGTTTCCTTTTTTCCTCAAATAGTTCAGATTAGTTCAAACAAGGTAATCATAACAAGGTAAGCATAAATTACACAAGCAGCAGAGACAGAACAAGCATGTAGATCTTCACAAAAACACAGAATTCAAAGAAGCCTTTTGAACCTCAGCTAAGCCCCCTGTTAGCTTTTAACCAAGCTCCTTTTGGGTCTGAAAAGCACAACCCATATTGAAACAAATCAGTGAAGAGGAGTTTTTTTGAAAAGAGTGTGATAAATGCACTCCCTTTCCCAAATATATCAGCAGTTTAGGGCTGAGATTTACCAGCAGTTAAGCATAACTCACATTCATGTACTCACTGTGAGGCAAAAGCTGAGGGTCAACTGACTCAGACTTCAGTAACCACCATCTGCTAACAGTTCATGTGCTGTAACACAATTTGATGGAGATTTTGGCCCATTCTCTATAATGAATAGAGTGATATGACTACTATAATTCTATAAATTTATTTTTATGCCAAAATACATTCATAAATGCATAAGGCTAGTAACAAAAAAGAAAAGAAACCTTCTGTTGATGTGGGATCTGTCTGAATATATCAAGGAGTTACTAGCAAAACAAATAAGGAACTTTAAAAAAAAAACTACACAGAGGTTGTTTGGGTTTAATTTGTGAAAGCTTGACATGTCTTCTTTAAGGAGAACATAATGATGATGATAATCTCTTGAAAATCAGAAGTGCTGTTTCCTCATTTTTATTGAAGGTCAGAAGTCCAAGGGAGTTCTGCTGGGAATTTTCCTCCCTTTCCCACAAGGATGAGACTCTTCTGAGGCAGCATACGATGCTGTTGTGGTCTAGTGGTTGGAGTGGTACTGAAAGGCAGGAGAATCCTGGGTTCAGATGAGCACTCAATCATTGACTCCCTGTGTAGCTTTTGGCTTCCAGTCAAAAATCAATCTGGGAGAAAGGATGAAAACCACATCCAAGGGAAGATAAGAGAACTGTTGTTTTTATTCCCATTTTTCTGGGAGGAAAATAGAATAGAGGCAGCAAATGCTCAAGTGAAGGAAGTTTAACTGTAGGAAGAGTCTTTTCTCCCAACTAGAGACCACCATCAGTTTGCAGAGGTTTCCTATCACACCTCAAACAATAGTTGCTAAAAGCTCTCGTGCAAGATGCATCTTTGAAGAACCACATCTGAATCTTCACAAGAATCTGTGCTGTGCCTAGTTTTGTGATGGAGTATGTCCAGTAACCCTCTTCCAACCAATTGTTCTCTGCACATTGCCAGCACTTAGAAAAGAATCTGGTCCTACTAGTTAATTCTGATATATAAAGACAGTGCCCAACATACTGGTGATATTTTTCAAGAGAAGGTAAAGGCAGTCTATTCACAATACTTTTGCTCATTTCAAAAATATAGAAGTAGAACTGAATTGCCTTTTCTTAAAAAGAGAGAGAAAATCAAGCCTAGGTTGGTTAAATAAAAAAGATAATATAGTAAATGAAATTAAATAGGGTAATTGACACTAAATTCCTAAGATTTTTAATTATAAAACATCATCATGAATCAGTTTATGCAGTGATCATGTTCATTCAACTTCCACAGGCTTAACATTCATCAAAATATTCTGATCAGTGCTTTGATGCTGCGCTGCCCCAATGTAACTTTGGCATCCTAAAATGCCAAATCATAAAATGTACAACTTCCCTGTTTAGCAGCTCGGAACTCATATCCAGTATGGTTTGGTACTGATAGTGAATAGAGGAGATAAGAACTGTGAAAGCATTAATAGTCCAATGATCCTTCCTCCCTTCCCCCCATCCACCCATTTTCCCATCTCCACTGTGCTAGGAACGAGCTGTGGCTGGAAGTAGAGGACTCATATTCTGCATCTGTTGGCATATTCCAAATTTCTTACACCTTCTGCTGCTGGCAATTCTCTGGATATTCAAGAATGGTGTATGACAACATCCTGCACTATCTTAGAGTCTAATAATGAGAGAAATAATGTCATCTTCAGTGTGCCTTGTGGGGAGACAGGAATCACTCCATCTTTCCCCTCCCACCCATTTCTGGTTCAGAAGGCAGATCTCACACACCCTCCACAGTTTTGTGTCTCAAGCCACTGGACCTTGCCCTGCTTTTTGGAAAACTTAGATACAGAGAAGACTCCGGAGGTGGACAGATGCACAGATCCATCATCCCCTGGCATAAAGCATGTAATGTATTTCCTGCCTCTTGGCTCAAGTTTCCTAGATAAGGGAAATATACTGGATGAAGCTTTGTTGATATCAAAGGGAGGATGCTTTGCGTTTACAGTCAGTGCCCTTTGGTTTGAAGCTGAAATTAATCATTACTTTCTGCAGCATCAGGGCATGCCTCCAGAAGCTCATTTTCATTATCTAAAAGTTTAGAGTTTTGTTCTTCTCCAAAGAAGGACAGAAAGAAAAGCCCCTAGGGCAAACAAACAAATCCTTAATTTCTTGAGACAGTACATGGCATTTTTCAACAATGCCTTTGCAGCTCAACTAAAAATAACAGGAGTTGGACCATGACGAGTTTTCAGATGCAATCTCTCATCCAAGAAAACAGTGCAGCCTTCAATCTTTTTCAAATAAAACTTTGATAATATAATGGCAACATTTCTTGTGCCCACGCTCAGATCCCATGCTTGGAAAGTTCGGTGTAGCTACAGAAGGACACGTTTTTAGGGCTGCAAACAATGTAAGCTTCAGACTAATTAAATAGTCAAGGTTGCACCTTTAAACAGCATTTCAGTATTGCAAGTTAAAGTTAAAGATATCTTTAATAATTCTAAGAATTTTGAAGTGTTTTGAAAGGCCTCAGCTACACTGGCTTTTCATGACTACTAGTTTTGAAAGCTTTCACTGAACGAACTGAGCCTGGAAATTAAGACAATCTTGATTGCAGTTACCCATTGAAAGTGTGAAAAGACACCATTCCCTTCTTTCTGTACAACCATAAGATTTCATGAAATGAAATGAAAATGTGAAAATTAAGAACAATAAATTAAAAATTTTAAAAAAGGAAAAAAAACACATCAACCCCCCCCCCCCAACAAAACAAAAACCTAACAAAGCCAAAACATTAAGAACTGAAGAATTGCAGTTGTGCTTACTGTTATAACTCATTGGAAACTGCAGCAGGAAAGGAAGATGGAACACTTCTACGTCCGACCACCGATCAAATTTGGTTCCCTGAATGAAAATTTAACTATTAAACTATTCTTCCCTTGGCTTTTACTCTTCTAGTAAGCAAATGCTGGGCTTCAGTCAGCACTACATCTGCAGAGAGGGAAAAAGAGGTATCTTGCCTATGTGAGGAAGTGTAGTTTGTATCCCTCCACACTGAGCTTTATGCAAATACATAAGAAAGTACACTGAATACAAAAGAACAAAAGAATGTTGATCACACAGAACAGAAAAACTGTAATGCTGAAGGTCTTTGAATTTGACCTAAGCAAATCAGAATACAGAGCTGACTCAAGTTTTCCCACCCTGTGGCCATGGGTCATTTTCTCCTTCCCAAAGATGAGGAGACAATTTTTAGGCCTCAGTAAGTATGTAGGGAGAGAGCAAGAAGGTATATCTGGGCTGCAGAGCCACAGGAGGAGAAATTCAAAGATATTTCTGTTGTAACAGGGATGGAAGAGATTAAAGCCTTTAATCCTCCAACTCAGAGAGATTATTGCATTCCACAGCAGCAGCTGCCCTCCTACACCTCCTAGGACCCTTCCTTGGGAACACTGGAAGCAGCACTGCCTGGAAGGGTACGCAGGTGAATTAAGCAGCAAAGCCAGGAGGGTTTATCACCCTCAACAGTCTGCCTGCCTTGCTGTGGACTCACAGTCCAGCAGAGAGCCACAGTCTCACAATTAACAGTCCTAATCACCATGGTGCTGTTCCCAAGACAAGCCCTGCTCACATCAAGCTCAACATCAGGGCTGAACTGCTGCAGCTGCCCTACTTCAATTCCCAAGATGGCTCATGCAGGACTGTCTCAAGGTCATAACAGTGGAGAAATGTCCACCAACCTCTTAGCAAAACTTTATCTGTGGGTCCCTAAGGAAGGCAGAGGCACTAGAAAGCAAAGGCCTCTTCTTCCCAAATGGATTGACCTTTTCTCTAAGCTCATGCTCAGGTGGGAATCTTTGGAGCTGAAAGCTTCTCTACAGGAAGATGACTTTGACTGACAAACAGCACTCTCTGAACAAAATGAGAGCGGTCTAACTGACACATTGAAAAAAGAAATTGTGTAACCTAAAAGTGAATATTCTGGAGAAAACAGACGAAGGGGTAGCGAGTTATTTTGAAATTTGTTGCTCATCTGCAGTTATGAGCCACTACTTCTCATCAGTTGTAGCAACCACTCAGAATAACTGTTGAGATGCTCACAAACTCATTTTAAAAGACAATATTGTTCATAGACATTACAAAAAATGGCTTTCCCAGAGAATGTTCCACTTGCTGTTGAATACAGTAGGCCAAGAAGTTATGTTGGGGTAATTGCACCAATGTGGATACACCACAATTAGCTTCACTACTAATTATAGCAGGAATGTTATACTTTATTATAAAGTTACCAAGCGTGCCAGGTTTAATCTATCCCTTCAGACATGGAAATGTAGTAATGGGACAAAGATCATCTGATAACAAGCATGTGCCATCTGAGGACACCAGCTATATTCAGCAACACAGCAGGAGTGCCAAGTGCCAGGTAATTTTTTTGTTTTAACACTTGTAGGCTGGAAGGCCTTTGTCTTTCAAAGTTACTGTCAAATTACCCACTTTAACTTCTGTCTTAATGAACTCTACAACTCATCAGAGATTCTCAGAGGTGGTTTTTTCTCCTGCCTTTGAGAATGGCCTGTGCTGAATAGTCAGTGTGAGCTAAAGCCATCAGCCAAATTTCACAGAGGGGAATGGAAAGAACAATCAGGAGGATGGGCCCATGTTTGTACCAGTGGAAGGCAAGTTTCAGCTCTCCTTTACATCAGTTGGGAATCTGATTCCCTGTTGGTTTACTTTAATGAGGATGTGAACTATCTGAACAGCAGTTCACCCTTCAAAGAAATATCTAAAAAAACCTTCATGGTCCTTTAAGCATCTAAATTTTTATGCTAAGATCCCCATTACTGGCAAGTTGAGACTTCCTGATTTTAGGCTAAGGTGGACAGACACAGTCATAAGAGAATAAACAGAAAACAGCATGAAAGTGATTCATTAACAAATATTTGCTGTGAAGAGAAGTTCTAGGAAGAAAGAAAATAGCTCAAAGTCGTAAACACGGAAATGACAAAACATTGAACCTAAACACTCACAAATCTCATTTTAACAAGCATAAATGGGGATTCTCAGGGCACTAAGCCAGTTCATGAGATATATTTTCCATAAGCAATTCTGAAGAAGACAATGGGAAAAATGGTAGATAATCTAAATTTCCATTAAAATTATGAGAACATCCTCACCAAGTACAAAACTATAAGAATCCTAATTAAAGACATTTTAACTACCTTAAGGGTCTTTTAAAGTGGACTTAAAAATCTTCATATTGAAGAGTTTCATCTTACCTGAATTATCACTCTGATCGTCATGCTCTGCAAGGTACTTATGACTACAAAAAAAAAAGTATAAGTATACTCCTCAAGTGGAGCTTGTTTGGGGGGAATAAGAATATTTTTTCAAAACATTTACTGCAGTAGTTCTGCTGTCCATACTTAAAAAAAAAAAAAAAAAAAGATATAAATTGATAGTTGCACTTCCTAATTGAAATATATCTGCTTACAGAGCATACTTGTGTCTCAGTTCAGATCAAATTTCATTTTGGTCTTACATATAATGTGCATTATATGCCCATATATACATATAAACCTGTATGTATATACATATGTGTATGCATATAGGTGCAGGGTGAAGAAAATAATCTGAGTTTTACAAAAGTACTTAGTTCTTATCTTCTGAATAAATCACAAAAGTAAAATTTGTCTTTCCTTCTGAAATTTTCCATAGTAAATTTTAACTAAGGACAAATGGTTAATTTATAGCTTTGAATGGAAGGCCTGACTCTGAGGTTTTCCAGAGATTTTAGGTTAGTCGTCTGAATCTTTTTCCTTTCTAGGTTTAACCCTTCTAGTTTGCTTTTCTTGCTTTCCTAAAAGCACTCTAACCCAACCTATGTGATCTATAGTCTTGCAAAGGGTTCTGATGAGGCAACGGCAGAAAGCACCATCCCTTTCAATTCTATTTTATCAAAAATGACCCAATACAAAATGCAACTTTCTTTTTATTCCTTATTTAAGCTGTGACCACCTATGCTCCACAAACCCCTCTTCCTTGCTAAGAGCTGTCCCAGCTGCCCTGGGCCTCAGGATGATGAATTACCTCTGGTGCTTGTCAGCATTCGCAGCACTAACTGCCGTGTGCCACAGCCTGATTCAAACGGTGCTGAAGTCAATGCAAAGAATCTCATTGACTTCGGGAGCCTTCTGGATCAGGCTCCAAACACAGGGAAAATCACAACAGCACTCGTGCTAAACAGGCTGTTGGCACTGCAAAGCATTTCACACAAACATCTGCAGTGGTCTCACACATCTAAAGGCATCGCTTATTTTTTTTCCCCCTTTCTTTTTTGGAAAGCTTCTCCACATAATGCGATCCCCAATACCAGCATGCTACGCTGCCTGCTGTAAAACCTTCGACTACACATTGCCAAGACAGGACAGTTTAAAAAAAGAAACATAACCCTGTAAACAGCAGCAAAGAAAACATCAGCAGGAGGGGACGGTAAAGGCTGAGAACGCCTGCGAATGGAAAAGGAAAAAGAGATTGGAGTTGTAATCCCAGGAAAGAACGAGGAGCAGCTCTGTCCCACAGATATAAAGGGAAGGAGGAGGAGGAGGTGGTTAGTGGGAGACAATGGGGGAGGGTCATCGCATGCCCCGTTTGGTTGCTGAATGTTAGATCAAACTCTGCAGCTTACCTTTGTAAACACAACCCCAAAATACCAACCCAAAGTGTCACTCGGTTGTGCTATGTGATCAATACCATCCCGATGGCAGGATTTTCCTCCACTTAGTGAAGCCGCTCCAAGCCCTGGAATGGATTATTTTTAGGCTGGTGATGGGAAGATCAGCTGCTGCCTCCTATCGAGTTTCCAAAGTGCACAAACTCTTCTTGCCTTTCTCATACGCTGAAGGGGGCAGGAAACCGGGAAGAGACAGGCAAGCAAAAAGCACCAATTTTTTGCCTCCTGAAGCTACAGTCCCCTGGGATTTCTTCTGCTTGCTTTTATTTTCATTTTTTCCCTCTCTGGAGCAGTAAGATTCCAAGAAGCTGCATTGCAGCACATGGACTATTAGCAGATGGCTATTCTGAAGTAATTGATTTATAGACAAGGTAGTCTAACTTTTGGCAGGCTTGCAGAGATTCAGCTTTTGAATCCTTTGTAATAAGCTTGGATGATTTGAATTTGACAACATAATTTTGCATGTCTTCCATTAAGCAGAAAGTCTACTCAGATATTTTACTTTATCACTTACCTAAGCCCCTCCAGTTCTTCTGTTTAAAATACAGACCAAATCTGACTTTTTGATCAGACACGGCTGCTTCTAGTGAAATGGCTTTTTTAATACTTCAAATAAAATTCCAAACTAATTTGATGTTCATACCAGGAATATAGTTTTTAATACAGCAGCCCTTATTTACGTGGGATAACATTTTTTTAGTTGCAAAATCCATTGTATATGTTTACTTAGAGGTAACAGAGTCCCAAGAGAGCCCACATGTGGCCCGTTGGTTTGTTTGCTCATTTTCTCACAGCGCCATCAAGCAGAGATGAACTAAGACTTGGATTTTTCCTTTGTGACAGTTTCACTTGAGCCTTACAACTTGATGCCATAAATTGCAAAGATCTGGGACTTGTGGTGCAGCACAGGACATGTAGCAGTGCAAGATGGTTTGGGGTACAGCTGCTGGAATCACAGGATGGCCTGAGCTGGAAGGAAAACACAAGGATCATCCAGACCAATTCCTGTTCAGTCATTTGGTACCAGAGCTGGAGGGCCTTGGGACAGAATTCTGCTTAGATCTTGCAGAATCCAGGGATTGCATCTAGATCATTAGAAAATAAATGGTTTCCAAGGGATTGAGGTCAATCCATGTTTCCATGAATGGGATTACAGAGAATGCTGAGCTGAGAATGGACTTGGATGGCTGAGGCCAAACACTGCAGGATTTATCAAAACCTTGGCAAACCCAGACTGCTTCTTTTTCTCTGATGTTTCAAATCTGACTGTTGTAGGGATAAGAAATCAGAAACCTCAGAGCTAGACGTAATTAGTACCTTTTGTTAGCTCCCATGGATTTGAAATACCAACACAGCTTTACACTTAGACAGACCTCAACAGTCCTCCAAGGCACGTGAAATCTTTGACTCATAATTACTTTTTTTTTCCCTTTTATTTCTTCCCTTTTCATGTATGAAATGCTTTAGAAAAAAAAGATTACAGACTGGAAGTCTCTGAGTTCTGCTATATGTCTATGTTTGTTAAAGAAGATTTTTAAAAAAATAAAAAAATGTTCAGCCCATCTAATCATCTGAAATAGCATTGTCATGTAATATTTTTGAAAATACATTTAATTTCTGACAGAAGTGAGTAACATTTATGGTCACAATTTTCTTCACCAAAACATGAATATTTAGTTCATTGTTATTCAGTCCTGTCTTTTCTACAAAATTGTTTAAACAGGAAGAAAAAAATAAGGCAAAATGAACATGGAATCAGCCAGCATATTTCATTTTGCTGTTTCTAAATGGAGAGCTTTCATTTCACTATATGACAAACTAAAGTGTTTTGAAATGCTTTTTTAAAGGACTAAGAAAAATGAAAAGCTCTGAATGGTCAGAAGAGTCCTGATCTGGGGTTGATCTTGTATCAGGGCTTTTTGATTTGTCAGGGGGAGGGAGGGAGAGAGGGGGAAAGGAGAGGGGGAAATGGTAATTACAGCAATTCAAAATGTTTTAGGGAATATTTGGGCATTTAAATGAATGGAAACAACCACAGGCCGATCCTCAGGTACCGCCACGTCCAGCACGTCACCAGTTTTCCCAGTCAGCCTCCAGAAGGCGGGATCTGGTACCGACATCTTCCTCACAGGCCGGGCTGATTCAGCTGCAGAGGTGCCAGCAGTGCGGGACCGAACCGGGCACAGAACCGCGGGACCGAACCGGGCACGGCACCGCCAGCACCGGCACTGCCGCCCTGGCAGCGGATGCGGCGGGGAGGGAAGGGAGAGCATTGCGGGGAGGGATGCGGGGAGGGATGCAGGGAGGGATGCAGGAAAGGATGCAGGGAAGGATGCGGGGCGGGATGCGAGGAGGGATGTCCCATTCCCTCGGGCGTCCGCCACTCACCAGCGGCGGGGGTCCCTCCGCAGACTGGTGGTCCCTCGGCCCCGGAGCGAGGGCAGTGCCTGACCATAGCGGATGGGCAGCTTAAAGGCAGAAGCTGCTTCACCTGATGGCTTTGGAGAGGGAGGGGCAGAATGCAAAATATTCTATGCGGATCTTAACAAAACCACTGACGTTTTGGTTCCTTCATTCTGTGAAATCCACAGCCCAGCTGGCACTGATTTTCACACTCTGGTGAGCTTCCATCAGCTTGACCAGCTGAGCCCAAAAGAACCAAAATTGTGGAAGAATAACATGTGTGGGAAAAGGTTTTCATATATTAGGACTCACCAATGTAAGCAAAATGACCTGACAGGCGCCACAGTGTGGATTTGTTTGCCACAGGTCTTGGGTGAGCACTCTCCACCTGTATTGTCTTGGTTTATTTAACTCACTAACCAGGAAAGGAAGGGTGGCTGCACTCTGGACCCTGTCCACACAACAAGCTGCTCTGGTTTCAGCTGCCAGCAGCTCTCTCTGCCGTTTCCCATATTGTGGGCCAGCACATGGGTCTCCCTCTACAGCATTTATGGCAGTCCAACACTAACAATCAAAGCACTGGACCATAACGAGTTTCCACTTATTACCCAAACTCAGCAAGATGCCTGCAGGCTTTTTGTCTTTTCCATTTCTTAGGTGAAGAGCTGAAATCACCATCATTTCATCCACTTGTGCAGGCTGACATTAAAGCAGCTGTTTTGGAGAAAACCTCTCATTGTACTGAGCTGGATAAATTAATTGACTGATTTTAAACCAACTTACATAATTTATACCAGGGCTTTATGCGAATATAAAAACATGTTCATTGTTGATTATATAAGTTATAGACTATCAAGTCTTTGTTTTGCTTCTAAATTTGTCACAGTGACAGAATCCTCACAGTGCTGTGTCAGAACTCGTGCCACCACATAAAAAGATCAGACTGACACACCTTTCAAGAATAATTTTACTTACACTTACAACCCCACTTAAAAAAAAAAAAGCTTGCTATATTTCTTTTAATTACACATTGCTCTTTCTATCTAAAGGAGAAATAATGGATCTACCAAGAAAATTGAAATGAAGTAGCAAAGACTTAATTTTTCTTTTTTTTTTTTTTAATGTCATAGAAAATGCAGCCTGGTCTTTGGATTACTTCTCTGTCTGTTTAAAATATTTATTGTTATTAAGCTTGGAGGGGGGAAGCAGTAGAAGCTTAGTATTATTTGAAATATTTTCCACAGCTTTTAAAAAACGTTATCATGCCTGGTTTCTATGGGGAAAAGTGTTATGGAAAATATATACAGCAAAATTTCAACAGAGCAATCTAAGTAGCAAAGAGCTCTATATGGAGAAGTATGAGAAAATCCCAGACCTCAGAGTTCATCTCTATAAAAGGTGTAGAAAGCCTCAGGCCTTGAACAGGGATTTACGAACCTTCTGATCTTTGAGGGACAACGGAGCCATGGTGGAGTCAGAGTCACCTTTGTGATGATACCATTAGCTCTTGATCTTGGCAAAAGTTAGATCCTGCACACAATATAGATTTTCAGATCTCTAGGTGTAGTTGTCCTGTTTGACAAAGGCTGTTTTACTTAAAACAACAACAACAACAACAAAACACACCAAAAAAAACCCAAACAAAAAACCAAAACCACATGGGCAACCAAACACATGTAGTTTGCATTACACTCTTAATTCAAAAACCCCACAAAGTCTGAGAGCTACTCCATTCATATTGACAGCTTTTCAAGGCTGTCAAAGATAATGCAAGATCTCTGTATCCTCTGAGTGTAGAGGAGTTGCACCATAAATACAATAAAGTAAACCTTTTGCACTGCAATTTAGATTCTACCAAACTCATACACCCACTTGTACTATAAATTACAATGATATTGTGGATTTTACATGTATGTCTGTGTGTGAGGAACTGGGGAAAAGGGGATTAATTTTGTTTTTAAATAACCACAGAATCATTAAGGTTGGAAAAGACCTCCAGGGTCATCAAGTCCAACCTGTGACCAATTCCTACCTTGTCACCCGGCTCAAAGCACTGAGTGCCAGCCACACCCAGTTGTTCCTTGGACACCTCCAGGGATGGGGACTCCGTCCTCTGTGCTATACTGGATTTGAGTCCTCTAGGCTGACACTAGACAATTCAGACCATTTTTTTGCATTGCCCAGAAAAATCTTCTTTATTTCTAACCCAGCAAACCTACCAGTCAGATTTTAAACCTTCTGCAACCAAAACAGAACTACTGTGGGATCAGGTTAATTTTCTCCCATTAAACTCAACAAGGCACTTACATTATTCAGTCCCATTTACAAATGATGGCTTTTAGAGATTAAGTAGTCAGAAATGTAAATTTTAAGTGTTTAATTTCAGAATTAATACTGAAAGGGGCATTAGATACTAAACACAGAACTTGCCTCACCCAGGATTAAATTTCAGATACTTGATTGCTTGTGTGCCTGCTACTAGCTCCCTATATAGCATTTATAGAGAAAAATACATTTTCAGATGATGATTCTTTTCTTCCTAAACCAGGTATAGAAGATAGTGGGAACTAATTCCACCCTGGATATGACTATCTCACCCCCTGGAGAATGACAATGTCTATATGGTTAAAATTTTGGAAACTTCACCTGTATCTTTTTCTTTTTTTCTTCTTTGAGGCATGGAAATAAATTTTCAGCCTGATACATATTTTTTGCATGTGTATTTTAAAAGGGCAATAACCATGACAAGTGTCTTATAGAGGTCATTCCTACCATTTTTACTACACCAGGTAGATCCCACACAGAATGCGTTCCACATGTCTTTCCACCTCTGATTGTAATTCCAGAAGTTTTCCTACTTGAGATCTGCCACATTCTGTGCTGGGAAAAATGTGTAACATAAGGAAAAACAATCATCAAAACTATTAGAAATATCTTTGATAGGAAAAGATGAAATCAATTTGCCTACACTAACCCTGAAATCTGACATCTGTTGCCCACAAAATACAGTCTGCTTTTTTTTCTGTTATTTGTTCTGTATAGAATACATTCTTTAAAATTCGCTACCATAAGGGGATGTAAATAATCCTTAAGGAGATTCATACTTTTTTTTTTTGCAGGCAAGATATGTAGTGCAGTGCCTTGCTTTCAGAAAAACATTCAACCATAAAGGGTCCCACATTTGCCTTTTATCTAAATCCTCATCCTCCAGTCTCTGAAGCTGCATATCTGTAAGCTGGAAACTTCTTAACAAATCTGTTCAAAGTTCTGGGAATAGAAAAGAACTTGTGTTCAAATTCATTTCCATAAAAAGGACAAACCCCAAATACATGTAAAATCATTGTGATCACACTTTATGTTGTATTTCAGTTAATGATATGTCATCTAGGTAATTAAACTGCTACATACTAAGTGCAGTAGTTGAGGATTTAATACACTCTGCCCTATCCTTTGTGTTATTTGCTACCCTGTATTTAGCACAAAATACTCATGTCCCTGATCTGAGATCTTTTCTCATTCTCTTCTACCTGATGTCATCTGCTACCCTTGCTGGAAATCAGGAAATGGTAATGTAAATCTAAAGCCCACTTTATAGCACAAAGAACTTTAAAAAATCTCACTTTACATGCATTAAAACTGGGAATAAAAATTAACCAAAAGATAGAGAGTAAGTTAAAATTACTCTACTCCTTTACATAAGACATGTCAATGGCCCAACAGTAGAAGGCAGTGTCTTAGCAGAAAACAAATTTTGCAAAATCTATCAGACTATTGGAAAATCTGATTTTACAAACTTGTAGTAGATACAAATTATTTAGAAACATAATATTCATAACAGGGGATTTAAAACAGAATGATTTAATCACATTTTTCCTCCATCAAGTGTTCATGCTTCACTTCAGACCTTTGTATTTTGGTTCATATAAACTCCCAATACCTTTATGATTAACATGAATCTTTTATCAATTATCACAGCTGAATTACAAGGGTGGCATCAGTAGTAGCCCATGACCTGTGCCTGATCTTTTGTACAGCGTTCTGCAGTTCACATGCTCGTAGAGAAATTCTGAATAGAGTAATTTATCCAAGCCTGCAAATTTCTGCTCGGCCTGTACTGGTGATTCCATCCCAGGCCTGCTCTCTGGGTCAGTCAGCCATGAGATTGTCACAGGAACTGGGCCAAGCAACTCCTCACTTATTTGTTTCCCATCCAGCTTGAGGCCTAGACACAGGGAGGGTGTTTACTTGGAAAGGAAGAGGAGTAACATGCATGCATAAGGGATTCATCTCACTTAAAGGGAAACCATCCCTGCTCTAGACATTTATGGTGTAGCCATAAAAGAAGAAAAAAAATATAGCAATTAGAAACTGCAAGCTGTAATAGCATAATAGCAGAAGATATTCCTTGTGCAACAATCTTAGATAACTGTCTGGAAAATCTGTACAAATAGTGTTTTTTCTGAGTTCTCTGTGGACACATTTTGACATCACTGCTACAGTAAGAAGGGTAATTAATTGATGATGATTCTCTCAGTTGATTATCACTTCTTGCTGTGCCACATGGTGTTCATGCTACTATAATAATGACACTAGATGGTCCCAGCAGCTGTCAAAATTACATGTGAACACTCCTTTGGGTTGCTAATTCTGAGTTATTCAGGCTTACTTCAGGCTGAGCTACAGCAGTTTCAGAAGGCATAGCAGACTGTGAGCTGTGTGAATCTATAATTATACCTTCAGACAGACAGAGGTATAAATTGCTCTAGACTAGGCAGAAATAAAGCTCTGTTGTGATTAGGCCACAATTTCAAATTGTGGATCTCTCTCCTACTGAGAGGCAACATGCAAAACTGTACTTGGCAGACCAAAACCATTAGCAGCAACAGGGATATTCAGTGTCAGGCAAAAATGAGGCTCTATATACACATTCCTGTGCTTTGAGGGAAAGAATTTGTTAATATGTAAAATAAACATGCATTTCATAAATAGTTTTGACATATATTGTGAGCAAACTGCTGCAGAGATTGAGGATGTTTATGCACTCAGCTGGTTTAATGACTCAGTGCACAGATAAAATGAGTGAGCTGGCTGCTAAAGCAATAGAGATTTGCAACAAGAAATACATTAGGAGTGTTATGAACACAGGATGAATGGAAACACGTGAAAGCAGCAGATGAGAAAGCAGAACATAACGTAAAAGAATAGCCTGTACTGGTAATGAAGAACACCATTCCCTTGACACTGTTCTCAGCAGTAAAATTGAGTCATGTGATGTTTAGGACAAGCCCAAAAAGCCTGCACTGAAGCCCACAAGATAAGATGAATTCACAGCAGAAGATGCCCCAGCATCAACATGGCAACATGGCAACAAAAGGCTGCAGCCTTTTGTTCCCCCATTGGCCTGTTGGGAAAACAGATATAAATTTCAAGCAAACAAGTTCAAATGGGCAAAATCAGCAACTTTTCCAAAGGTTTATGGAAGCTGAAGTAAGCAAGAACCCGAAACAACATACTACCCTATGACAAACACTGACTCCTAAAGGTTATCAAAGATCCATCAAAACACCGACTGTTGTCAGTCAAGAATAACCCCAGAGAAAGGATGAGCCCATGACAGACAGTGTCCTTTGCTATCTGTGTTGCACACAAGTGATCCTTGCTGGGGAGACACACATGGGGGCTGGTAGCTGTGATATGGGACTGTGAGTAAGTGAAATATTTGAGAGAACATTAATGCATAACATCAATTTACACAGATATTTTATAAATAGGTAAAAGGTACTCCTTCTCTAAGATCTAAGATTTTGTTACACTGAATTTTCCTTTTTTTTAATATTCCCCTGTCCCTTGAAGTCTTCACTCTTAGAATTTCTAACAGCTGGCCTGAATGTGTCACGATGTAACTCATACTTGTAACTTGTCCTAAATAAGCCATTGACATGGCAAAGATGTTTTTCTTGCAGAAATCTTTCACTTGTGTGACAGTAAATATCAGTTCCCCTCTCAGTTTCCACTTAAGAAGCTCCATTTCCCCCAACAGTTCTTCACAGTTTCATTATAAGAAGGAAAACCAGGCAGGATTTTTGTCTTTCGCTTTATTGACTGTTAAAAAAATTCTTTACCAGAATTTTTTGGGGTTCATTTAGAATCCCATAGGCTGGTTGATAAGAGAAAAGATATAAAAACAACAGGCTACAAAAAAAAAAAATTTGTTCATGCATGGAATATTTACTCAGAAAAAAAAAGAAAAAAAAAAAAAGGGAAAAAAAGAGAGAGCGGGAAGAAAAAACACCCCCAAAATGCTGACCCATGAAATTCCTCAACACTGTAAGAAGATACATACAAGTTGGAATAAAAAGAGTAAAAAGCCATATACTACACAAAGAAAACATCATGCCTGTACTAAGACCCTTAAGTAGGATGGAATTTTTGGAGGTTTTAAGGAGGATCAAGATTAAATTCCACGGCTGAAGAATTGGGGTTTTTTTTAACAATCAAGGTAACAAAGATATTTTCAAGCCTGAATTCAGGGGAAAACCTTTTCCTCTTGCAGATCTAGAGAAAAGCTTAACCATGACCATGTAATCAGGACAAACTAACCTGGCATCTGAAAAAGCTGAGTATTTGGGAATACCCAGCGCTGTTAAAACTAATTTTTCAGCTGAGGAAACCTGTTGATGTCCCCTCTCTGAGGGCAATCCAAAGTAAAGTTGCTTTCAAATATTCTGTACAGGCACTTTCTAAAAGATATTTGAACTGTAAACTTTGTACAAAGAACCTGAGGTATTCAGGCTTCCAGCTCATTGCTCATTTGTAACACTTGGATTTATGCAGGATGAATCTAAGGTATCAAAAATGATGTGTAGGTGTAAATGTCTGTAACATTGATTTGATTTACCAAGATGTTTAGATCCTTTTATAGTAAAAATAAATCAGTGTTGTTACTGCAAAAATTAATAATTATTTTATATCCAGACACGACAAGCTGTATTAGCCAAGACCTGCACAAAGCTTCCAATAACAGGAATGTGTATTTGACCAGGCCCATTCCCTGTTTCCTTCATACTGGTTTGACTTCAGCATAACTGCAGGGATTTCACTGGAGCTATCCATGGTTCAGACAAGGAGATTTGGAATTCTGAACTTTCTGTTGCTGCTGAGAGGCCTAGAAAGAGCCTATCCCAGTTCACCTAGGAAGTGTATTCCAGAACTTCCCCCTACATGCCTCTATTAAGCCTTTCTTACTTGTTTCCATAGCATTCATTAAATTAGATATGTCCTAAGAAAAAACACAACGCTGCAACTGGGCCCACCTGCACTGCTACTTATGGAGACTGAATTAGATTGCATGCTCACAAAATTAAATCCTAGACCCAGCTGGGCCAGTAGCAGTTTGGCCATTGTTTTTTAATGCATTTGGCTTTGACCCACACTCCACAAGTCTCCAGTGCGAGCTTCAGAGAACCGCCGTGACATGCTTTCCCTGTCTTATCAGAGTACAAAGGGCAGAGCAGATCTCAAGACTAGCAGCTTGGAAGGGCAGGACTAACCTCATGCCAGGCAGTTTAGAGGGTGTTGGTGTGAAAGCAGACTCCAACCATCATTACTGAGAGGTTTCTTGTCCATCCATGCCTGATACATGTTAATAGCAGTTCCACATTGCAGAAAGTTCCCCTAATTAATCAGCTAAGTTCCATGATGTGCTCCCTGGTAGTTAGGTTACAACCTCTGAGCATTTAACACCTCAGCACACACCTACTGAACACCTCTGGATTTGTCCATTTACTCTTACACATGGACTTGAATGGACTACTTTCTTCAGAAAAACAATAATCTGATAGTTTACAGCAACTGAGTGGTGGCCAGAAAGGAAGCTCACAGATTTTACTATTCCCAATGGAGTCATATGGCATGGAACATATTTTTAAATAGATTTATTCCCACTAATTTTACTTCTATACCAGTATTTCCTTGAAATGATCCAGTTTGGCTCTTCTTGTTCAAGGAAAGTCAGGAATGACATAATGGGAATATTAGTGAGGGGAAGGGAATCTGTGCAGTTCCAAGACCTCATCCACACCATGGGATGTGGGAATGACTGCTGCACTAGCTGGTGGTGATGGGATTGAGATCCCGTCCTCCACACTGGGAAACTTGTGCCTGCAGGCCACTTTCATGATGCCCTAAACCAGGGTACATGTTCCAAAGATATGGAAAGCATTATATTCTTTGTTCTGTTCTCCACTTCACTACTATTAGAATAGCAAATGTTCTTATCTCCCTGAGTGCTGTGACCCACACAGGAGCAAGACGTCAGTACAAACACAGAGAAAGGAGTTAGGATGTATGTAGGTGAGTAATGTGTGCTCAGAGCTGTTTCCTCCTTGGATACTGGAGCAGGCAGCTGATGAACCCTCTGAACCAGGCAGAGTTACTGAGACTAGAAAGGATAAAATGCTCCCTGTGTTAAAAACAGGGAGAAAGGAAAGGCCTGGGACTATCCCCTCTGTCTGCTCTGACAAGTAGTGCCACACAGCAACAGTTTAGGTAGCTGGAGAATCACTTCAGAAATGCACCCTTGATCTGAACTAAAATATTGATACAGATGCATTTGAACCATTAGCCAAACAGTTGATCCTGGAATAAATAATCAAAAGTTTTGGTGAGCACATAAAACAAATCAAAGCAATTCACAGTCAATAAAAATTTACAGAATGAGTTAAACCAGAGAATGAGTTAAACCAGTATCATTTCAGCCTACAAACCCAGACCAGGAGGAGATGGATTAGATGCCCTATATCATAAGCTCAGTGAAACTCTCAATAGATTTCACATAAATAAACGACAGGATTGTGGCTTTCATAAAATGATTTAAATGTGGGGACAGGCCTGGCTGCTGTAGGAATGAGTGCAGGAAACCTCCTTGGGACACACACAGAGGCAAAGGCAGAGGGTTGGAATTATCTGGCTATGCCTCAGCTCTTGCATAAACAAACCTTAGGTCAAAGCAAGCCAGTGGCTTGCAGTATAAATTATAGAGGTGTATAAATGAGGTATGTAAAGCAGTAATCCTTCTGCTTCACCCCCTTGCAACATCCTGTTTAATTCTGAGCACTGCATTGTAAGCAGCCCAGAGGAGAATGGTGGTGATGATGGGAAATCTGGAAGATCTGAACCAGAAGACTGAACTCACAGGTCTGATCCTGAAAAGGAAACGTCCAAGCTGAGATGAGGCCTGTTTGCCAAAAGGCACATGCCAGCTGTATCTAATCTCCAGATGTGTTTTGGATAAGAAGGAACGAATGGACTCATATTACAGAAAAGAAGATTTAGTAAAGATTAGGAAAATCTTTGTTATCATACAAATCTCTATATTGCCTGGACAGGTTATCCAGTTAACATCACTGATAGTCTTTAGGACTGGGTTACAGACAACTCTGTGAAAAAGACAGAAGTATTTAAGATGCTTGCTTGAGGACTGTTTCAGCCCTGTAAGTGAAAGATATTTTTTTTTACTATGAAGAGAAAAAAAATTAAATCAGTTTTAGTTATTCACAGACCTATAAAAATATTCTCACTAGTTGAACCCCCTCTAGTATGGCATCTGTGAAGTATGTCAGATGTCCTAATATCATTTCTTTTCTCTGTATATGAAAGTTGAACCCAGACTCAGCTCCCTGCTTGGGATATTGCTAGACTATGAGAAGAGAACTGAACTGTATTATGTAGCTGAAGTATTATTATTGGTAAACCATAAAGTTTCACAATATGCTGTACCAAATTACAGGTGGTTTTAATTTCCTCACTGTGGTAGAGAATGGGCTGTCCAGGCAGGGGGTGGGGTCAAGAAACCACTGGATATGGTACTTAGTGCCATGGTCTCATTCATGTGGTGATGTTCAGTCAAAGTTTGAACTCAGTCTTGGAGATTTTTTCCAACTTGGTCCATTGTGGGCACAGCAAACTCTGACAGAAGCATAAGGCTAAATGTGTGGAAGTTTGGATGTGGCAAAGGCTTAAAATCTTATGAGCTTAAAAGATAAATAAATAAAAATAAGTAAATGGAAAGTGACCTGCAGGAATCACTCTCCTCAGAACATTACAGCCACTAATTTAATCTTACTAAAAAATGGAGAGGCCTGAAAGATGCTGCCTTGATCTGCAGAGTAGAAGAGCAGGCTCTCTGTCTCTGGTAGGTCTCTTGGAACACTTCAGGAAGAACAACCAACCCCCTAGTATGAATACTCTTCTTAAATGCCTTCCTACTGATGAATAGTAAGTGAGACAGAAGATATCAGTGTCCCACACGTGTTATGTTTTCACCATGGACTGACGCAGGACTCATCAGTTCTTGAGTCTCCAGGAGTGACTTCGTGACTTCTCCAACAGCCTCTACTTCCCACTTTCTAAACTATATTAAACCCCAGATTCCCGTGCAGCCTTATGTCAGCAGTGGATTACTTAATTTTCCCCGTTCAGTTTCTATAAGACAGTTGCAATAGCAACACCGTGTGTTTTTATGCTTTAATACGTTTTTGGGAAGTGGAAGAGAGAAGCAAGGAGCGCGTTCCAGCTCCTCTTCCCACCAGGAGGCTCCGTGTGGCTGCTCTGCCCTCTGCCGGGGCTGCTCAACAGGGAAGGGAAGGGAAGGGAAAGGAAGGGAAGGGAAGGGAAGGGAAGGGAAGGGAAGGGAAGGGAAGGGAAGGGAAGGGAAGGGAAGGGAAGGGAAGGGAAGGGAAGGGAAGGGAAGGGAAGGGCGCTGGAGAAACCCCTGAAATTTGGGGAGGAAAGAAAACCAGGGATTGTTTGGCGCCTGGGCAGCGCGCTCAGCTCCCGGCTCGGCGGATGAGCCACCTCCCTTAGAATGCCCTGTGTGCCCATGGGATGGCAGCCACTCCTGCTGACCTCCACAAAGAGCTGCAAAGCCACGGAATGGTCATGGTGACCTCCGGAGATCACACTGTCCAACCCCCCGCCGAGGCAGGGTCACCTGGAGCAGGTGACACAGGAGCGTATCCAGGTGGAGTTGGAATTGTCTCCATAGAGGCAGACTCCAGGCCCTCTCTGGGCAGCTATTCCAGGGCTCTGCCACCCTCAGTGTGCAGAAATTCTTCCTCATGCTGAGCTTCTTGTGTTTAGTTTATGGCCAGTGCTCCTCGTCCTGTCACTAGAAAGAGTCTAGCACCATCCTCTTGGCAGCCTTTGAGATATGTACATCCATGAATGAGATTCCCCCTCAGTCTTCTCTAGACTAAAGGGAAACACACCGCACAGGTCCGTCCGTCCGTCCATCCGTCCGTCCATCCGTCCATCCACCCTGCCGCGAAAGCAGGCACGAAGACCGGGCTTTGCGGGATACTTTGTGCCAAGAGAGCACTCTCTCTTCCCTAAAGCGCAAATGATCCCCGAATCCCACCTCAAGCCCCCCAGCGCGTCCCCCACTCTCCCCTCGGCGTCTCCCGCCGCGCTCCCCACACGCATGAGCGGGGCCGCAGGACTACATTTCCCGGCATGCCCCGAGGGGGCGGTCTGCATGCGTGGCAGAGCGCGGCGGGAGAGGAGTGAACCGGAACAGTGACAGGGACAGAGACACGGCCATGGATGCGGGCGAGGGGCGGCCGCAGCCCCACCTGGCCGCGCTGGTGCTGGCGCGGGGCGGCAGCAAGGGGATCCCGCTGAAGAACATCAAGCTGCTGGCCGGGGTACCGCTCATCGGCTGGGTGCTGCGCGCCGCCATGGACGCTGGAGTCTTCAATAGGTGCGCATGCGCCGCTTCCTCTTCCCCTTCCCTTGGCGGGTTCTTGTTGAGTATAGAGATGCTGGGGAGTTCTGGTTCGGGATGGAGGTGCTGGGGGGTTCTGGTGCAGGGTAGAGGTGCTGAAGGACCGTGGAGTACGGAGGGGTTGGGGAAGCCTCCAAGAGTGTCTTAGGGATGACTGTCAGTGCCTGCAGGGAGGGCTCAGAGCAGGGACTGGGCTCTGCTCCGTGGGGCCCAGCAGTGGGGCAGGAGAAACGTCAGGAAGTAATGGCAAGGAAGTTCCACCTGGACACGAGGAAGAACTTCACTGGAACAGGCTGCCCTGAGAGGTGGAGTCTCTCTCGGTGGAGATATTCAAAAGCTGCCTGGATGGAATCCTGTGCAACCTGCTCCAGGTGACCCTGGTGGCACAGCGAGGTGGACCAGATGAACCACTGTGGTCCCTTCCAGCCTGACCCATGCTCTGACTCTGCCAATGAGGCAGGATTGATCCTCACTTAAGACAAGGGAGTGCAGTTGCTATGGTACCAGGCAAGGCAAGCAGCCTGTCAAGAACTCAGCTATCCCTTCCTGCTGAGGGTGAACAGCAAAGGAATGAAGGAATTAAAGTTTTACAACACAGCCATTTGAAATTAAAGTTGTTCTGATGCCACTATCTGGTGATGTTCGCTAGTAAATATTGATGAGTTTACTTTACTAAGACATCTGCGTTAAATGTGACTGCCAGGCTGGAGATGATCTCCTGTGAACTGCTGAAGCACAGGATGATTTTGGTTTGTGGTCATTGGGTATTCAGGACAGTGTGTACTGAGTTTGAGATCTCCAAGGATGGAGATCACACAGCTCTTCTGTTATTTCACTGCACTCACCCAGAAAAATCTTCCTTATATTCTTCCTGCCCATCACCTCCTGGCTAAGATGTCTCTTTCAGCATCTCCTGGCATGTGTGTGGCACATCCCAGGCCAATCATCATGCTGGCTCCTGTTGAGCTTGCTCACATTTTCCTTTTTGGTGTCAGGGAGCCCACAGCTGGACACAGCATATCAGAAGCACTCACTCAAATGTCAGGTTGAAGGAGATAATCTTGTGTGCCCATGTGACACAGAAGAGAAGCTCAGTTTGTGGCCAAGTGCCTGAAACTTTGACAGCAATAATTAGAGCTAGATAGAAACACATGTTGTTGGTGTTGAGAATAGAGATGTTACAGATTTTTTCTGCAGAAGCAAGACTGAGGATTTTCTACACATCTGCTGATCATTAAAGTCATGGTCAGAATGTGCTCAGTGTGTAGCACACTTAGGGGCAGGTTCCCAGTGCAAACTTGCTGCATAATGCTCAGAGCAAGTCAAGCAGAAATTTAGCCCAGCTAGATCCAGAGTACTCTATCTCATAGCTGCTCCATCATTATCTAGCCTGGAAAACCTTTCTTGCTGTATCTGAAAAGTAGAGGATGCAGCACTCTGTTTTAATTTTAATAAAGAAACAGGCAAGAACACTTCTGACTGATTACTGATAATTTCTTAATGATTGTAAATCTATATTGCTTAATGACCTGCTGTACTTCTGTTGAATTTTCCGAGCAGGAAGCCAGTCAGGGTTGTGCAGCCTGATTTTGAGGCACAGCAGGTGCAGTAGGTGGACATGCACCAGGTCTGCCTGGTCACCTGTGGAACAGCTGTCCAGCATACCCATTACACAACAAAACTCTCAGTGGAGAGTGTGTATTTAAGTTCACCATCCCAAAGCAGTTTCTGAAAAACACCTTGTGTGTGTTTGTTCTCATGGGTGTGACTTGACATTGCTGTCACTGTCACACATATTTTTCTTCTGATGATCCCATGATGTCTTTGGGGGAATAAATGTAACTGCTGCACCATTTGCTGTGGACAGTGCTTTGAGAATGCCAGCACAGAGAGAGGAAGGGTGACTTTTCATAACTTTTGTTTTTACACCTATCATGCTTTTTTTGTCACAACGATGACAGCAGTGGCTTCACAGTTGCACAGTGTTTGTCATCAAGTGATACTCAGAATTAGCCCTTCCTTTTGTAAATGTTTATTTTCCCTGAATGATCGCAATCTTGCTTTACCAGTACTGGAAGTTTTCTGTGTCAAAACATATGGAACTTGAACAGCTCCTTCTTTGGAAGGAGCCCAGTTACTTAATCTTTTAACTATGTGGCAGTTTTACTTGTTGTAAACTCTTAGTTTATTCCAAATGCCACAACCAACACATTCACAATTCATTGATCTGTTAACATGCCTAACAAATTCTTTGTGCTCACACTGGATTTTTCTGGTAACACTTCTAAATTTTATGTTGCCTGAGCTTCCTGCATGGAATGCAAGATTCAGATTTTACACTCTAATGAATGTGCATGTTTTATGCCCATTGTTAAAAGCTGCATGTTGGACTGACTGGTATAGTTTTATTAACGCAAATACAAGAACTAGTTCCTTATTGCAAGATGTAGTGCAGATGTAAACAAGCTGGAGCGTTTTTTTTTCCAGGTTAAATTACAACAATGTCAACAATGGTGGGATTTATTCTTTATATTACTTTATACTTTATATTAATTTCTATCACTGTCTGCCAACAGCATATGGGTTTCCACAGACCACGATGAGATCGAGAAGGTTGCGAAGCAGTTTGGTGCTAAGGTCCATCGCAGAAGCCCCGAAGTCTCTCAGGACTCGTCAACTTCACTAGAAGCCATCACCGAGTTTCTCAATCACCATCGTGGTAAATATGGGATGAAATATGCTGAGCTTTTATATTGTAGCCCCAGAGGGATGATGCACTTATTATTTAGAAAAATCAGTGAAGTATTGAGTAAATAAAAGCTAGAAAGATATTCCTTTTTGGGTTTGTTTTTTTTGGTGTGTGGTACCTACTCATACTACACTTTGCAATTGTGTTACTAATGATGTGAATTATTTCATAAATGTCTCTTTGTTTTTCTTTAGAGGTTGATATTGTGGGAAATATTCAAGCAACATCTCCCTGTTTACATCCCAGTGACCTTATAAAAGTGGCAGATCTCATCCAGAAGGAGGGGTTTGATTCCGTCTTCTCTGTTGTGAGAAGGCATCAATTCAGATGGAGTGAGGTAAAGAAAGGAGGTAATATTGAGATGTTTCTGGTTACAGTTGTACTTAAATATTTTTTTTTTTGGATACCAAATTTTTGCTTTTCATATCTATGTTATTTTAGGAAGTGGCTTTGAAATTCCTTCCAAGCACTGATGTCTTAAAATTACTGAGCATTGCTCACCTTTTCTGTAACTGTTTTGTGGAAATCAAAATTATATTAGCTTGTCTAGGCTGAAGATACAGTTCCAAAAAAACCTTACATGTTAACTTCTTCCTAGTGAGTGTTCATGTGTATTCAGACATGACACTGAGGTTCTAACTAGAAAACTGTTCTTGCTACGCAGTAACTAACACATGACCAATAATGTGAGATAAAATCTTGGCAAGGATGGGATGGCAATCTCTTGGCCTGAAGACTTAGGCTTTGTTTCATCCTGATAATTTGTCTGCTGAATTATGCCACGTTGCAAAATGTTGCGAAAGTTATTCAGGCATTACAGTCATTCTATTCAGATATAAATTGCTTCAGATGAATTTTTTTTTTTTTTTTTTTTTTAGTTTAGAAAGCATCATGCTGTAAAAGAGCATGTGTAATAAATGAGACATGATCTGAGAGATAAGTTGGAATACAAGTTAAGCCTTTGTTTAGAGTAAATGCTTGGACATTGTCATTGTTCTTCATAAGAGGAAAACTAAGTGACACTGTTTGTGCAGTATAAGAGGCGTATCAAAAGCATGAGTGGAAATTTCATTATTGCTGTTTAGGAAGCCACATGCACATCTTCAGATGCTGGAAGGGACAAATGTGAAAGCCATGTGGCTTCCTGAAGTGGTTGTGTGCCATAGACAGATTGATAAATAAGAAAGCCTCGAGGCCTACCTAAGTAAAACAGTAATTCTTCAGCATAAAATGACATCCTACCATTTTTAATGTGGTGAGAGATAAGGAATCTTTCAGCTGCAAGGACTGAGAACTGGAAACACATTGTGCCAGTGTGAGCCTCTTAAGGATAAATGCAAATGGCCTTTCAAGTGGTGTTTTGGGTGACAGTGATTCCCAGCAGCATCATAAAATGGGTTTTCATCTTTTTATTTTTTCATACTGCTTTGGAGTACTGATGCTAAAAGAATTTCATGGGGCATTTTCTTTCTATGTAGTTCTGTTGCTCTTTCTGCATTAAGGTTTAATATTGATAGACTCTGAAAGAGAAAGGTATCTCTCTCTGACTGGAAATGTTTACCTCAGTGAGAAAAAAGTTTTAGTTGGTTATGAAACACAAAGTGTGTGTATGTCTACTAAAGCCTCAGGATGTTTTGGGTGTTTGAGAATGCCCTCTGTCTTGTGGTTGCTGGATCATGAGATCTGATGAATTTTAGCTGCTTTGTGCATCAGGATTGAGGGCCTTAAAGACAAAAGTCTCTGGTCCCTGATTAGGTTTCTGCTGCATGTACAGCTGTCATTGGTTAATAATATTGGGGTCTTTTGGGATGGTGTTTGTGCAAGCAACTGTGTGTTTATTTGTGGACACTGATTAAACCACTTATGAAGAGTTAATGCATATCCTTAAATAGGATGTATTTTGGGGAAGTGTCAAGATGTTTTTACAGGCAAAAATTATTCATGTATGTGGCTTTTTTTTCACCTAGATTTTAGGGTGGCCCTTTCAGGTATCTGAGTGCATTCAGGCATTCCCATGTACACTAGGATTCGGAGTACAGGAATAGTATTTCTTTCACATTGGCAAGGACAGTCTGGAAGAATGTCCCTCCTACTCCTTGTAGGAACCAGTTTTGAAGCAAATAACATCTTAAGATTTTTGTTGTTGTTTTTGTTTGTTTGGCTTGGAGTTTTTTTCCTAAAATAGTAATGAAAAATTTCCTCTTCCACTGCTAGGCATACAGAGTAGTCCTCCAGTTTATTCACAGTTCCAAGAAAGAGAAGCAATTCAGTGATTCCCCAGAGAAGTTGTGGATTCTGCATCTCTAGAAGTGTTCCAGGCCAGGTTGGATGTGGCTCTGAGCAACCTGGGATAGTGAAAGGTGTCCCTGCCCATGGCAGGAGGTTGGAACTGGATAATCTTTAACATCCCTTCCA
This sequence comes from Sialia sialis, assembly GCA_009812075.1. Taxonomy (NCBI): domain Eukaryota; kingdom Metazoa; phylum Chordata; class Aves; order Passeriformes; family Turdidae; genus Sialia; species Sialia sialis. The sequence goes on from VRYO01000369.1 coordinate 376,949, forward strand.
ACCCAAACCAGTCTGTGATTCTTTATAAAGTTAAGCAACAAAGGCAATAATGAGAGAAATTGATGACTGAATTACACCCTTAATTTTTCAACACAAAGTTATTTATGAAGTTAAGTGACTTTGAGCAGCAATTCTGTAAAGCTTATTTTGTAATTTTTTTTCTCTGTTAACAGACAACAAGATGACAGAACCTCAAAACCTGAATCCAGCAAAGCGCTACCGGAGGCAAGACTGGCCTGGGGAGCTCTATGAAAATGGCTCATTTTATTTTGCCAAGAGACATCTGATTGAGAAAGGCTACTTGCAGGTTAGTGCTTCTGGTTTTTCATGCCCTTCAGAATAATACATCTACTCTTGCTGTAGAGGGTTCTGAATTCAATGCTCTGTTTTGATTTCTGATTCAGTCAGTGTGAAATAACAGCACCCTAACCTCAGAACGGTTTGCAAATTATTTGTAACTTAGCAGGGCTAGTTATAGCTAGAGCAGTTCCCATAACAGCATGCTCCATAGCAAATAAATTTATGCAAATAAATGTATTATATAGCTTTCACCCTAAACAAATACAATACTGAGTTGAGTTTTGCACGAGTTCATCAGTTTATCTAAGAATTCATTTTAGTGTCATAAAGCTTCATGCAGTGTCAGAGCCTTGTCATAATCTGTAAATTTGCATTTTCAGCCAGTTTAATCTTATGTCAATTACTGTAACTTTAACAATCTTTCTCCCTTTCCTGATATTTATATCCCAATATAGTGATGCAGAACAACACTGAGGTGTGGTGGATATTTTTCCATTAGAAATTAAGTAACACTAAGCAAATAATAATCACGGTCTTCCTAAGCAGCTTCCTAAGCTGATTAAAAGATCTAGTGAAATTAGTGTGATATAATTTCTGTAATGGATAACATCTTGCACACTTTCTCTAGTTATGAAATGAAAATAGTTATTAACCCTAAAAAGGATTCCTTGAAATGGTTCTGCGTCACTGGCAAAAACATAATTGATGGTTCACTTTTATATAAGCCATGTGGCCTTTGTGTAACCAGGCCCTTGGCTTTCATTGCATGCTACTTAATTGTAGAGTTTTGTGTTTGTGTTAACCCAAGCAGAGAATTTGAGTGGGTTTTATTTCCTTCAGGGTGGTAAAATGGCCTACTATGAAATGCGTGCAGAGCACAGTGTGGATATTGACATAGACATTGACTGGCCTATTGCAGAGCAGAGAGTGTTGAGGTAAAAGCGCTTTTTATTTCCTTATTTCTTTGATGCTGCTTGTTTCAAAGTGGGATCATATAAATTCATAATGTATGGAATGTAAGGAATGGAAATCAAAGATAATTGGGCAGCTTCGTTTCTGCCCAGCATTTTTTCCTATCTCTGTTGAAATTAACTGAATTCCCTTTATTACATGGTGAAGTTTTGGTAGTTTGGTTTTTCTCCTTAAAGTTCAGCTTGGTGAAGAGTGTAAGCCCCACTATACCACAGCAATGTGTTAGCATCATCCCAGCTGAGGTGCCCCAGATTTCCATGCTCCAGACCACTATAACTGATGCCCAGGAATGTGAGTGTTTGTGTAGAGGGCGTGAGCTGATCCCATCTCACCAGCTGCCTTTTCTTTGCAGATGCTCTAAGGAAATAATGGGTGGGAATGGAGTATATTTTCTGTGCCTTTTTCATCCTAATTTTAAATGGATGATGTAAATGAACCATCTTTTGGATGGTTCTGTCAGTTTCTTTGTAGAGGGATAATATAGCTGGAGAGTGATGGTGATGAGAAAAAACTTTAGGAAACATGAATTTCAAAGCTGATTCTTCTGTCTGAAGGTTGTAGTTATATGGGAAATATTTGGTGTTTTGGAGTGTGCAAAAACTTCCATCCTAAAAAGATAACTTCTTTGTCTAGCTTTGGATATTTTGGCAAAGAGCCACTGAAAGAAGTGAAGCTCTTGGTTTGCAGTATTGATGGCTGCCTGACCAATGGTCGCATTTATGTGACAGAAGATCACAAGGAGATGATCTCCTATGATTACAGAGATACTGTTGGCATTGATCTGTTAAAGAAAAGAGGAATCCAGGTAAGTGCTGCTCTGAAGAGTGTTTCATGTAACCTGCACATTAAAAGATGCTTAAAAAATTACAGTAATTTCACAATTATAAGCCACACCTGATTATAAGCCGCACTTTTTTTTTTTTTTTTTTTTTTTTTAAGCGAGGATCCATGTGTAACAAATTAGTAACAGAATCGCTGCCAGCTGGGTTTGGTGTCAGGTGCTCAAGTTGCAACAGTTTCCATGGACCAGCGAAGCCTTTAAAGGCAGCCCCAGGCGCCCTCCCCAGTAGGCTCTCACTTCTGGGTTGGCACTTCACTGGGATTTGTCCATAGATAAGCCGCACTACTGGGGTAGGCTGGATTCTTCAGTGAAAAAGGTGCAGCTTATAATCGTGAAATTACTGTATATTCTTGCAGCATATAAGTTGAAGGTTTTTCACAGTACTTGTGATCAAGCAGTGTAATATATTGGTTAGGACAAATGTTATCCTCAGAACCCTCAGAGGAAAATAAGTGTTTTGAGTCTGTTCTCAATCACTGTAATTACAACATCTTTTTCCATTTCAGAGAATCACAGAATGGCCCGGGCTGGTCCTTAAAAATCATCTTGTTCCAACCTTGCTGCCAGAGCAGGGACACCTTCCACTATCCCACGTTGCTCAGAACCCCATCCAACCTGGTCTTGGACACTTCCAGGGATGGGGCATCCACAGCTTCTCTGGGCAACTTGTGGCAGGGTCTTACTACCTTCACAGGAAGAATTTCTTCTTCATATCAAATCTAAACCTCCCCTCTGTCAGTGTGAAGCCATTCCCCCTTGTCCTGTCACTCCCGGCCCTTGTCAAGAGTCCCTCTCCATCTTTCCTGTGGGCTTCCTTCAGATACTGGAAGGCTGCACTTAGGTCACCCCAGAGCTCACTCCAGTGAAATGGAATAGATGTTTTCTTCAGCAGTAACTCAGCTTCATTTTCTGGGAAGACAGAGGGGTAGGAAGCTTGTAATCACTGTTTTATTGCCTGTGGCAGCCCATTTCCATACCTTCTTTGACTTGGAATGTTTCATTAAAAACCTCTAGGTCTTCATTTATTTCTACTATATGTTGCTGATAAAATCCTGCCTTGTGCTCCATTTCTCTTCATTCTGTACTTAAAATCAGTGCCAAGCATTTGTTTTCCAGCCAGTTAGGGAAGATAAGCTTGTCTACATCTTTGACAGAAAACCTGAGATTTCTGAAAACCCTGTTGCAGTTATTTTCTGGTTTTAGCTTACCTTGTGCATAATTCCTGAAACTTCCAATTTGGAATGAACTTCCAGAGATAAATGTGCTGTGCTGCTTCAGTCTGTTGGTTTGATGCTCTGAAATGCTGCTATAAAGAAAATTATGTTATTAAGTAGAGAGGCCAAGGAAAAAACTTCATATTCTACTACAGCAAATATTTCAGAAATCTTTCTTGGGAATTCTCTCATTCTACACTGTGACTTAATTAGATCATACTGCACTAGATAGTCCCCATGCCACTATACTGTGATATTAGTATTTTATTTAGTACATGTTGCATTTTAAAAGACAAATGCAAATTATTTTTTAACACCAGGAAGGACTGCAGAAATGTTATTTCTCTTTCCTAAAGGCACCTCAAGATTCTATGTGGTTTTAGATGCTAATTACTTCTGCTCTGAGTTTTGAAAATCAATCATTCAATGCTTTTCTGATACCTGAGAGACCTTCTACAAGCAACACTATTTTTTTTTGTAACAGTAAATCAAATTATATGTCATATTTCTTTGGATATAAAAGTTACTCTAATTTTATTTCAATAGGTTCGATTCATCTCTGACAGAGATTGTTCAAAAACACTGTCAGCCATGCCGCTGGCATGTATAGCAAAAGTCAATGTGACAAATAAACTACAAGTTCTGAAGGATTGGCAGGAAGACATGGGTTTGAGCTGGAAAGAGGTGGCTTACTTAGGTCAGTTCCTTTTCTTTTGGTTTATTTAATTTAAATACTATAGACACATAGAATCTTTGTACTGCTGCTGAGCTTCAAACCACTTTTCTCTTTGTAAATACTGAATTTAATGGGATTGCTGTGTATATTGCAGCACACAATCACCAAAAGCAGATATTTTAAGACCTGTTTGGGTACAATCTAAATGTAACAGACATTGATGAATCTGTGTAATTTGGTAAGGGAAATCTTCACTGTTTTTCCAGTGGGATATAGGAAAGCTTTTGTTTTTAGGAAACATTTTGATGTCAAAATGTTGATAAGCATACAATTTTGATCTGATTCTAGTTCATTTCAGAGGGATATTGTATGATTATGTTCTGAAATGGTTTTCAGAAATGGACAGAATTAGAACTGAAAGCCATATGGTTCTGTGCTACACTGCATTTCAGTGACAGGTTAAGTGTGGAGTCCTGCCAGTGATTATTCAGCTGCTCACATAATTTTACTGCTCTTAAAAGTAGTGTTCTCTTGCCTGGTGATTGTGAAGTGTGATCAGCATTTACATGGATAATCAACATTTTCCAGCAACTGACTTGCATGTGCAAAGTGCTTGTTGAGCTGCTGAGATGAGCATTGTGACCAACAAAACCCCAAATAACCACATTTCAAAAATCAGATCAATGCGTACACAGAAAAACATTGAGAAAAATTCTGATTTTTGCCTTTCTGTGATATTTGGCCTTGCTGTCATCTTTGTCCCTAGGAAATGAGGAGTCTGACGTGGAGTGCCTGAAGCAGGCAGGCATGAGTGGTGTGCCTGCTGATGCCTGTGCTGCTGCTCAGAAGGCTGCTGGTTACATCTGCAAGAGCAGAGGTGGCTGTGGAGCTGTGCGGGAGTTTGCAGAACACATATTCCTGCTCTTAGAGAAAGTGAACTCTGCAAGGAAGCAACTGGAAGAAATCAGCTCAGCAGGGAAGGAAATGGGGAGAAATGAGAACAGCAGGAAAGGAAATAAAGAACTGATGGAAAAAGAGTAACGCTGTTGGTCAATCCTGCTTTTCTTCCTCAGTACATCCTATCCCAAAGGAATGTTTACCTTTCAAATTTTACAGCACAGTAGAGTTAAAAAGGTCCTGCATTCATGATTATATGCTGATCATATCCATGATGATTTTAAAAGCCATTTAAGTGAAATGGGAGGAATGCTACAAAAGAGAGTGCCCTGTAAATCTACTCTTAATCATCACACCTGTCCTACAAGAATGATGCATCTTTTTCATAATCAGAATGTTTTCAGGAATCAATGATTTCGCATGACTTGAAGATTTGTAATTCACGCTTGAAACCAAAACTTCTGTCAATTTTGCTCATGTGGTTTGCATTTCTGCTATCAAATGCATGGTGGTGTAGTTGTGTGATTGCATTTTACAGGCTCTGTCCTCAGCAAGGAAGAGTTTTAACATATGCTGGAGAGGTCAGGTGTAAAATACTATCAATAAAACTTCCTCCTCTATTTTAAAAATACAACACAGTTACTGTAAAACAAGTTAATATTTGTTTTAAAAAGCACTTTAGCATGTATTGAGTTTTACGCTGATTAATAATTACAGTAATTTTACAATTATAAGCCGCACCCGATTATAAGCCGCACATCCAGGTAGCTGGGAAGACCACGGGATTTGTCCATAAATAAGCTGCACCAGATGATAAGCCGCTTTTTTTTTTTTTTTTTTCCCTCCCCAGGGAGGATCCAGCTCTGGCCGGCCCCGCCTGCCACGGCAGCTCTGAGAGGGGCCAGAGGGGCCGTGCCCTGCCCCCCCCCACCCCGTTGCGGCAGAGGCTCTGAGAGGGGTCACCCCCACCCCTGCCGCAGCAGCTCCAGCCCTGCCCTGCCTCGGGCCAGCCCGTCTCACACTTCTGGGTTGGCCTTTCGCCAGAATTTGTCCATATATAAGCCGCACCAGATGAAGAGCTGCACTTCCAGGGTCAGGTCGAAAACTCAGTCAAAAAGGTGCGGTTTATAAACATGAAATTACTGTAAATGACTTTTGGAATTGTGCCTCTTGGAATCTGTTTATTATGGGTTTTATTGAAATGCTTAAATTAATATTTTGCCAAATTCAGAGTTAAATTTCCCACTGTCTTTGAGATCTTTGCCGAACCTTGGTTTCTTTCTATGAAGACTTTATTGCAACCTCAAATGAGATAAAGGCAAATAAGGATCTTTAAGTTCATTGTATAGAAAAGTAACTGCTGTTTAAAAAAAATAAACACCAAACCATAGTTGATGTGGGTTTATATAAAATATATATACAGACTACTTTTAGCATGTTAAAGCTGGTTTACATACTTGTATTTATTGAAAATAGGATTTGTATTGTACATTACAAATGCAATATCAGAGTCAAGTTCTTGTTTGGGTTATGCTAAAAAATAAAAATACCCATGGTACACAGGCAATTACAAGTGAGGTGAATGATAATGGCTTGTCATTTTATTTTGTTTCTCTGCTAAATATTGTCTTGTATAAATAGTTATACTCCTAGTATATCACCTGATATATTGGCTTCTGATAAACTTTGTGTTTACTTCCTTTCACAAAGGAAAATTTTGAACTGAAATTATTTACTACCTATCTACAATTAATAGATAAATTGTTTACTGTAATAACCAGTTCTAGGTCATCTAAATTTAAGTGCCTCTTTTGAGTCACCTCTTAGGGTTCTGTGCTGCATAAATCCCATGGACTTTGACAAGAGGAGAGCCACTTTTGGACATCAATGTTTTCACTTTGAGGAATTCTTGTTTAGAAGAACATGGTATAATCTTACATTGGGAAAAATATGAGGTATAGAAGAGCTGTAGAGACAGTGTACCAAAAAAAGATATTGGATATACAGGATCTGCTGCCTGAAAGGTTCAGATTTGTACTGCCTACACTGTAGTGGAAAACCTAATTATAGAGTAGGTAGTGGGAAGCCTTAATTACTCCTCTTGATTTTATATAAGAGACTCAATCATATGAAGGATTTAGGGGTCAGAGAGGCAGAGACAGTGAGGGTAATTCTGTCACCTTAGAGGTGAAATCCCACGTCCCAGGAAAGGTTAAATTTGTGTAGAATATTTTTCCAAGGCCTGTTCCAGTACGTGCAACGCCACAACTGCCTTTGATTAGAGGGGTATTACTCATTCAGAGTAGATTTCAATGGTCAATTTTGTTATTCTGGGCTAATTTTGAGATCATCTTTTGGCCATGTGAGCACTTGTTTTTTTGCTTTAATTAAACTAGGATATTTCAAAGAAGATCTTAGGTAATATGTTATATAATCTTAGGTAATGTTCTGTCATGGTTATGTGAAATGGAAAAAAAGGAAATTATGTAAATATTTGTAATAAGCTATTATAAAAACCAGCTGATTACTTCAAATTTTAAATATACTGCTTTCTCTAGTCTTTTAAGTAGAGAATGTTTATGGGCTGGCTTGTGGTGAGTTTCTGTACTGCAAATCTTACACTCCCAAGGTCACCTTCCACACAAATGATTTATGATGGTGAAAGTGGATTTAATGCCCAAATTAATCACATGCACACCTTCACCTACTTCTGATTCCATTCATTTATTTTTATCTGCTCTTTCTCCTATTTAGTTTATCTTCCCCTCCAGTTCCTGTTAGGTGATGCAAAAAGTTCTTACCTTAAGTGTTTTCAAATCAATAGGAATCACATATATCTCAGCCTTTTGAAGTCAGAGATATGTTTTAATACTTGCTGATTTCAAGCTTTTAAGACCTTTAAGACCTTAAGACTTTAAAACCTTGATCACGCATTTTAGATAAGTATTTTTTTCCAGAGCCCATGTAGGGAAAGGTTTTATTTTTTTTTCCTGTTAGTTTGGTCTTAAAACACTATTTACTTTTTCCAGAAATAAGTCTAAATGAGTTCCACGCAGCAGAACAAAGCATCCTAATTGTTACTATTACAAGAGCAGTGATGCTGTACAAAAGAAAAACACCATTATGTGTGAACCTGGCGCACAAATGAGTTAGAAAAACTACCTGTAATACACTTGTGTGAAAAATCTTTAGGGGAAACATGAAAGAGAATGAGCAGTGTGAAGTAATGATAGCAAATTATTCAGGTTGGTAAAGAAAGGGGCTGGTTAAACTGAGGAGGTATATAGAAAATAAGCTGACCCTAACTGAAAAACAGTCTAATGACATATGTATTGAAATATCCATTTTTACAGAGCAGTTAGAATTCAGAAAAGTAGTGATTTGAAGTGTGTGCTAGCATTGAAAACGCAGGAATTACTAGAAAAAGAATAAATAGAAAATAGGATTAAAATAATTAATAGACTGTATAATTCAGTGGTTTGTGTGTATCTTGAATACTGCATGTTTTGCTTATTTTGTGTTGAAAAAGCTGTAGCATTCCAAAGGTTTGTGGAAGGATAAAATGGATGATGGAAGAAAGGAACCAGGTTCAGTGTCAATAGCCATATCAGAATTCTTTACTTGGAAAAAGGATTCTTCACTTTGGACTGAAGGGAATTGTGTTAAAATATCTGTAAAATTACGAACAGAAAGCCATGGAAAGGCCACTGAAGAAGCTAGCAGTGACCAAAATCAGTTGCCTGAGGGATATAAATTTACTATGTTGTATTTAGTGGGGCTTTCCAGTTTTTCTGTGGCCTCAGTTCGTGGATTTCCAAAGCTGAACATGGGTTACAGACATTTAATGAATCTCAGAACACTTAAAACAGACTTTGGCCATGTGTTTCATGAGCCTGACTGACATTTGACACAGTTCTGGTTCTGAAGCTTGGATTCTTGCTCCTATTTCTTGTTTTGGAAATATCCATCTGCGTTTTATTTTTATTTGACAATGTGTGTTAGTGGCTCATTCCACGTCAATGTGTAGCTTGGCACAGCGAGCAGCAGGATATGGCATTACTATTATAAGTAGGAGTAATCTAATCATAAAAAAAACTAAGGAAAATAGGGCAAAAGCACACACAGAATTATGTAAGAATACAGGTACATTGGATGAATCAGTGATCATTATTGTCTGTAGTCAGAGATACTCACAGTAAATTGCTGTGAAAGTTCTTGGCCAAAATGTGCTCAGAGGTTTGGAGAACATTCTGGAAAATTCCACGTTTTTCCTGACTGTTCACATGCATTGCAGACAAGTTTCAGGCCTAAACTGAAATATATCTGGACTAGTTATGGCTACTCTTGAATTAAATATGGAAATAGTCTCTCTGGGGATGTAACTTTTAATTGAGAATATAGTTGCACACTTACTTATGGCTAGGACAGTCTATGTAGGATTTTATTTTTACTGTCCCACCTTTTTTTCCTGGTTACATGCAGCAGTTCAGACTCAAGCTGGTAGGGGATCTGTCACAGTGCACTGATCCTTCTGAGCAGTGAGGCCTAGCAGAAGTGTTTCTATTCAGTGGGTAAAGCTTGGTCTAAAAAGCTTGAAAAGGTGATGAAGTACCTCAGAATCCCAGAAGAAGGTGAGTTAGAAGGGATCTCTCACGATCAGGAGTCCATCTCCTGCACAGACACCCCAACACTCCCTCACTGTTCCTGAGCATTATCCAAACACTCCTGGAGTTGTGGCAGCCTTGGGGCTGTGACCATTCCCTGGGGAGCCTGTTCAGTGCTCAACACCCTCTGGGAGAAGAACCTTTCCCTGATACCCACCCTAACCCTCCTCTGACACAATTTGGGACCGTTCCCTCAGGTCCTGTCCCTGCCACACAGACTGGAGATCATGGCCTGTCCCTGCTCTTTCCCCTCATGAAGGAGTTGCAGCTGCAGTGAGGCCTCCCCTCAGTCTCCTCCAGCTGAACAGGCCCAAGCAGCCTCAGCCTCTCCTCATTCCCCTCACTGCCCTTTACTGGATTTAGACAAATAGAAAACCCTCCCATTCCTTTCACTTCATGAACTTTTAAGTTTTCCTGAGGATATTTATCATGATGTACCTTTGGATCAACTCCATTCTCTGAAAGCCACCTTTTAAAGGACCTGGAGCTACATTTATCTCTGTTTGGAGTCAGAACAGATTTTATGGGCAGTAGTTCTGATATCTTGCAAAGGCCCTGGCCCTGTCTCACCACATCAGTGTATCAACACTTGGAGCACTTTGTTCAAAGAAAGCATACATTTGATTTGTGATGGAGGCCAAGAGGTTCCAGGGGATTTGAGGTAAATTTGCAGGCAGTGGGGAGAGCAAATCTGGGCTATGCCTTGGCAGTGCCTCCATATTGCTGCCCCTGCTGAGAGCAGGGGAGCTCAAACCTCGGCTGCTGTCATTGCTGCCAGAACTTGGACAGCACAGAGACACATGGCCTAGCTCTGTTTCGTTCACCTGTCCTGCTGAACTTTTTGGGTTTTTTAATTTTAATCTAGGTAAATCCATAATTTACCCCGCAGGCCATGCTGTAAACTGATTAATTCCTCATCCATCTGAAGGAGGTAGGGAACTAACTGCACTTTGAGCAGCACAGCATTACCTCCTTGCTGATGGTAGGTTTACCAAGTTTACCAAGCTTACCTTGATCCACAAGGCAAGTCCTCATCCTATCCCTTGACACGTAGTTCCACATTGTATGATGTTGATGTAAACAATCCTTTCTGCATGTGCATACAATGTGTGGTGCAAATGCTGCTTGCAGAACTCTTCATGCAGCTAAACTCCCTTGCAAACATCATTGCCCCAAGGACCCTCTGGCTTTCCTCCCATATTCAAAAGTCCAGAAAAAGCTAGGTCTCTGAGAATATTTAATTATTTTCATTAGCTGATCTCTTGCCAGTTACTAATAGTGGGAGAATGACACCTGAAAGGAGGGCAATAGTGGCATTTTGGGGGAAGAGTGAGTGATTTTAATGTCAGAAAAGCAAAGTAACACATCAAATGGTTATTTGCATAGTGCAGGGCATCCTCTCCCTCAGGTTGTGTTGAATTGGTAAATAGCAAAGGACTGCACACCCCACTCTCCCCAGCACCATAACTTCTGTGTCTTTGTGCAAAATCAGTATGTGTTGATGCCAACTTGCACAAAGCAGGTATGAAATGAAAGGGCTGCCTGGCAGGTGTGAAGTGTGTGGCTGCAGGGAGATTAGTGATGAAACAAGGCTGAACCTCAGAAGCAACACACCCAGAGGAGGAGCTTCCCTTACACACAGAAACTCTGTTCTGCCTTGGAACTGTGTGGTTGGGTAGAACAGTCCCTAGGATGTGGACACAGACAGCTTGGAAAATCTGTTTCACCAGGGACAGTGTAAATAAATAAGTGCTGTTTGGATTAAGCTCTGAGTTGTGGTTTGGTTCTGTTGCTCAAGGAGTGGGAAGTAAAATAGTTCTCATCAAAACACTGGAAACAGGCATTTTGCAGGAAGAAAATCAAATGGAAGGGAAGCATATTTATGGTTGCCCAAGATGTGGTGCTGAAATTTATTTGGATTTGTATGAGTTGCATTAAAAACACAGAGACTCTCTGACCCAGAAAAAATTACATCAAAGAACTACATACTGTTTAAAAAAGGAAGCAAAAAATGTTTATTTGAATGAAGTCTGTAAACAGGCTTCAGATCTTCAAATATTGCCGTTTTCAACTTAATTATCAGTAACAATGTCCAATAAGATAGACACTTCCAAATCATGACATATCACAGAAGTAGCAAGTCTTGGGTCATCAAATTTTTGGTCATTTTCTTATGATATGTTTTTAGAACTCTTAGATATTCAGCTTTTTACAAGTTTGTTTCTTGTTTTTGTCTTCATATTGTCTTGGGTAAAATTCTTAACTCAGGTTTACAAAGTCTGTTCATATCCCCTTGGAGCAAAAAAAAAAAAAAAAAAAAAAAAGATGAAATAGATTTGCTCATCAAACAATCAGCCTGACACCTGACTATGTGAAACCATGTACACCTGCCTTCTGAGAACTGAGTTCAGCTCTGTCACTGTGTCAGAACCTTCCTGTTCTCAAAACCCCCACATTTACAATCCTTCCTATTTGGAGGCATTATAAACTGATGGGAGCACCCATTCAGAACTTCCCACCAACTGGTCTCTGCATGTTTGTTGATAACTGAATATTGTTCTTCACATGGACTCAGAACTCATAGATGAAACTGTCTGCCATCTTGCTGAGCTTCATTTTCTCATTAAATATCTCCTGAAACCTAATATTCTGCTTTGGAGTGAAGTAGTTCTTCCAATCACCAACAGCACCTAGGAAAGCAGGAACAGAAAGAACAGTGAAGTGAGCAATATGTGGAGCAGAAAATTATTTTAAAACCAGCCTGGTTTTGTTAATGTTGCAGTTGGCACAGATATATTAATATATTCTTAACCACAGATGCTGTGGTGGATGAGGATCAGAGTTGTTCTGGTGGTACTCTGGTGGAAGGAACTGGATCATCATCCATGAAGGCTGATGAACCTTCATCCTCAGAGCTGATTAGTGCCAGCAGCACAAGTATTGGAGGAAGAACAGCAGCTTTCCAAGGTGGAATTCTAGCTCCAAGGGACATCTTGCCATGCCTTAATTAAATTAATGGAAGGTAACATGTCTCTGTTTATTAATTGAAATAACTCTTTGTTTTAAACTGTCAACTGTTGCTCAAAAATTAACTAAATCAAAATAATCAAAATACATGTAAAAACAGTGGGTTTGATTTACTTGTTATCCAAACCTGTGGAAGATTCTGAAATGCCAGAGCAAGAAAAGAGCTCCTGAGGGTATTTGAAAATCACATCTGAGCTAAGAACTGTGGAAAATTTTCCAAGGTCTGGAAGTTACCTATGACCATTCTGTTGTTGTTGTTGTTGTCAGCATACTCCTTCCTCAGAAATATTTCAATAAGATAAGGGGTGATAAGAGCAGTCTCATTCAGAAGGAATGTATCTGGCTCTTTCCTAGTCTAGTCAACCAAGTGACCTTGGCAGGTGATATCAGAGAGACATGTTGGAAAACACTGAGGTGGTCAACTTTTAGATAAAAAAAGACAGATAAAGAGTAATGCTGGGTGAACCTTTCCTTTTGGCTCAACAGCTCCCACAGAGCAATATTAGTCAGGCTGTTGTTCAGTCTCCTCTGTGCTTCTCTAGTACAAGTCTGAATTTGCAGCCAGAGAAGTTAGGAAGTGATTTTTAAGAGGGCTTCTGATCAAAGAATCCTATCATCATTTCCCAAAGCTGACCCAAAGATTCCAGGAAAGACCTGCACTGCAGTCTTTGTCTGGATTCCCACTCCTTCTGCCTTGCTAGGCACAAAGGAATTTACCTTTTCGGAAAATCAGCTTCCTGTTGGATGTCAGAGCACACACGGTGTGATTGGGATCGCTGTTCTCCTTTTCTGTGTCATTCTTCATCTCTGAGAACGAGCACTTCTTGCAGATATCTTGGATATTATTGTCACTGACATTTAAATTCAGGAACAAACTAATTTCCTTTACAACCTTAGGGAGGTCCTGAGGTATAAAGAAAATACAGCTTTTATGTTTCTGGGCTGATTATCAGGACTTTTAGCTGATTTGAAAATGATCCCTTTTATTTCATAACGAGTTTGTCACACATTTACTTGCTTTCAAACAAAGTTAAACATGTCATTGGATTGTGCAGATGAGGTACAGTAAACTGATTTTCCTCTTAGCCATAGTCACAGAAATTAATAAATACAGAGTATGCCATATCACACACAGTCACATTGTCATTTTACCTCCCAGTTCAGATAAAATGTTCAGAATTATTTCCCTGATAGCAGAGGAATACTCAAAGCCCAGCTCCAAGTAGCTTATTTAATTGGATGTGTTATATAGAGAGATCTAATAAGTGACTCAGCATCCAAAATAATTTGTTTATATTCCTTAGTTGATTTTTCCACCCCGCCCCGCCCCCCCCAAAATAAACAAACCTATTTTCATGGATACACTAGAAAGTGTTTTCTATTCACATAAAAATTCATTCTCTGAAAGCTAAGGTATGTTCATATTTTACTTTTTCAAGAATAGTAGAGTTTTTCCCTACTTCTTCAACCACCAATTTTCTTTTTTATTTGGACCACAAGTCTCAAATATGAGTAGTTCTGCTGTCTTACATCACTTTTAGAAAATTTCACCTGAAATGTCAGACATAGCAAATTAATGTGTGGTCCTCAATAGATGTCCTTGGTTGATCTTTCCATACGACAGAAAAAGACTAGCTTAAAATGCTGCCTGAGTCTGAGGAAAATTGTCTAATATGAATCTAATTTCTGCATTAAGAAATGTAACTCTCACAAGATTTGATATTTACATAACTTGTGTAGTCAGAATTATTCAATTAATACAAAATCCCATACAGATGAAAAACGTGACCAAAAATATATATTCATATTTTCCTTCCTTCTCCTTTTTCATTATATACAACTTCCTCTTTGATGTTTTAATGATGCTGATTTACAAATAATGCCTTCTGCACCAAGAGCAGAGAGCATATTTACCTTCTTCATGTCTTCATAGAACAAAAAAAGGATGTTTTTTTCATCTTCATGTTCTTCCCAGCTTAGGAAATGATCAAACCAGGATCCACAGACAACTGAAAGGAAAATCCATGTAAAAGATATTCAGATAAACTTTATTCAGAAATAACTGTGATGCTACCTCACACATTTAGGGGAATAATTTGTATCTATATTCCTCTAAAACACAGGCAGTCCTTTGTGTCAAGTAATGCAGATTTACAAAAGTAACTTCCAAAGAGGTTTCCATTCTTGTTGAAATTTGTTTTCATACCACATACTATTCTGAGATATGATTCTGTAGTGGAAGCAGTCTCCAGATCTAAGGGAAGGCCAATAATGAAATAAAATGTACCAGCCTAAAAAGATCTGAATATCTCACAGACAACTGACTGCCATGTCTGTGGCTGTAGAGATATTATCACCTCAGCAGCAGATGAAATGAGCAGTCTGGTAAATGGAGCACAGTGTTGTTACTTCTCTTTCATCCCGGCTGAAGTGAATCTGTATAATTTCTAAATTCTGAAGAAGAATCATTAAAGAACTCAAGCAAATGCCTCATTCAGCCAGTGTCACAGTAAAAGGGTTTGTAGTTGATTTGTTTTGTTTGAATGCCCCATTTTCTGAATCATGGGAACACAGATACATTTCAGCTTTCTTTTAAAAACCAAAGTTCTGATCTCTCAATTTCAAAGGCAAGATGAAAACTTCTTGCAGAGCAATGAGAAGAGGCCTGGACAGAGAAAGCTCAGCCAGCATTCTCCAGAACTGAGACTTTGCTTTATAACCAGCACCACTTGAAAATTCTAATCTTGTAATGGGCATAATTTTGACCACAAACTGTGAGTTGTAATTAAGTATAAATTATAATTGATAGCTATAATTAAGCTAAATGCTGCTGTCTGGAGCCCTCTCTAGCACATAAAGCAGTTTCTAAGTGTGCATGTGTGCTCCACAGTGTGTAATTAAACCCTACTCTCCTGCCAGCTACTCTGGGGATGTGGCCAGTGATAGCACAGTCCTGGTGGCTTCAGGAGAGCCTTGGAGACTCCAGTGAATTCATTACAGCTGTCTCTGTGTGTCCTAACCCTTGCATAGAACTGGTATTAACTCCGCAAGAGTACTGCAAGATTTGGATCAAGCAGCACAAAGGTGTCAAAAATTACCACCCTTCCCTCCACATCACCTAAATTTCTCTTGTAAGAAGATTTCTCTTGTAAGAAGAGAAATTTAATAATAATAAATAGGCATAGTTGCCTATTTATGCCACACGTAAGCACTCAGAAAGCATTCAGATGGTAGCTAATAATTTACAGGGAAATAGGAGATACTTTTAAAGTTTAATCATTGAATGCTTCAGATTGGAAGGGACCTTAAAGATCATTTAGTTCCAATCCCCCTGCCATGGGCAGCGACATCTTCCACCAGAGCAGGTTGCTCAGAGCCCCATCCAGCCTGGCCTTGAATGGAATCCCCTTTCCTTTTTTCCACTGTTATAAGTTCAGAGTTGATACTAAACAAGCCAAGATCCTGCAAATCACTGAAGCATGTGCCTTAGGGCTGCTGTGGACTCAGAACAGCAGGTCTGAGCCAAAGCCTGGAGGAGGCAGTAAACAAATTGACTCCTGGAGCTCTGATGTGAGGCTGTGATGACTGCAGCGGCACTTTTCTTTCGGAGTGTTCAAGGTGATCAATCATTATCACTGTTATCATCACGGTGGTGACGTGTCCTCAAAGGAGTAATAAAACACTAAATGGGAAGGGACAACATGAACAAGGTCCTGTTGCCAGCTGCCAGCTGCCATCACTCCTGAAACGTCTCCCTCTTGTCCTTGGTCTTAGGACTCCATTTTTCAGACAGCACATCAGGGAGAGTGTGTGCAGAAGGGCTTTAAAAACATGTCCATCCTCCTTTGATGGGCTACCCAGGCTGTCTCCCAGCCTGGAGAAGACACCAGACCTGCAGTCATAGATGTCCCTGCAGCCAGAGCTGTCCCTGCAGCCTGGTGACAGTCCCCTCATGTGCTCTGTCACCAGTCACAGCCCTGCTTGCCCAGGGCAACAAAGAGCAGCAAAAACCTGCCAAGGGCTGTGCTGGAATGATGTCCCTGCTTCTCAGAATGACTCCTTGCAGGGCTGAAGACAGCATCCCATTATCTGCTTTTGTTTAGCTTGGCATTAGGACTTATCCCCACCAAACACATATGAATAAGGAATTTAATAAGGAGTTTTCACACAGTTCAAATTTTTGAAGTCTTTCTGTGCACAATAAACTAACATGAACTGCAAAGAGAAAATATTTATCCTTACCATTGCCTTTTAAGAACAGGTCAAAGAAAGCAGGCCAGGTGTCTACAGAGGGAAGGTTTGGGTTATCTCTGTAGTAATGAAACATGGAAACTGCAGTGTCTTTTGGATTTCTGCTGATGTAGATCATCTGTAAATGAAGAAAAAAGATAATAAAATGATAATACCCTCCCTTTATTTTAGAGGAGCTCTGTGTATAAGCAGAACATCATCATAGGCAGTTTGCAGTTTCAAAACCCTTTTCTTTAGGATTCCTCCTTTGGTGACCATGCCATTAAATCAGAAATCTCTCCTTGGTAACGAGTTCATAATGATTAGTACACAATTCCTTGTGGATAGAGGCATGTTTGCTCCAGCTGGGTAATATTTATGTTTTATGATAGAGCCTGTGTTAACTTTAACCTTGAGTCAGTGTATTATCTCATATATCTCACACACGAAAGCATTTACTAATTAATATTCAAAAGACAGCTGCAAAATGTAAATTCTGGCCTTTCATTCCAATCAGCTTTGTCCCAAAAGTCTGGATCTGAGTGATCCTAAAATTTTTGACTTTGAATATCAAATCTGAGACCCAGAGGTTATTTTTTTGAAGGTCTCCCACATTAGCATGGGAGGAACTGGTTTAGTAGGTGTCCCCACCCATGGCATGGGAGTTGGAACAAGGTGTTCTTTAAGGTCTCTTCCAATCCAGGTGACCCTGTGATTTTATGAACTTAAAACTCTGCTCTGAATCTGCCTCCCATGTTTGCCCAGTACCTTTATAGGCTCTTCAGAAAGCTCCAGCAGGAGGGTCAGAGTACCTTTAATCCCAGAGCAGCCTGTAACTAGCCAAGATTTCCTAAGACAGTAGGAAATGCTGTAATGAGAACACCCCCGTTACTAATGAGAGATTTCTGATTGAAGGATGTTGATGTCCTATTTTGTGTGGTGCCTGCTGTAGAAATCACCCCATGGGAGCAGTGGGGCAGAAGGAGAACCCAGTCCCTGCTCCAAATCTCTGCTCATGTGCCTTCCACTGCTGGTTCAGTTGTGTCTCCAAAATTCACAGCAAAACAATTCTAAAAACGGTGAATCATTCAAAAATTACTAAGAATCAACTGGAAAAAATAGATTCCTAGTAAATATTCTGCATATTTTACTGCTTTGATATCATTTTTTGCCTTACCTTGCATTTCTTACTCTTAAAATTTGGAGGCAACATGTTGTAATCTAAGTGTGTTGGGATGATTCTCTTTGATGAGAGTTTATTCAGCTCCTCCAATCGGGAAATGTCTCCAAATTCAATGGGAGATGTTATTGTGACTTGAGTATTGTAAAGCTTTGTTATAACTCCTGCAAGCCAGTGAGTGCCTACAAAAGAGTATTTTTAAGAAAAACAAACAAACAAACAAACAACAAAAATATTAATACTTATTACTGTGAAACATGCATTTTTCATATGGAAACACCTTGCTAGTGAACAAGTTATATTTCTAATCCTCCAGATTCAAGAAACTTCACATGACTAAATGATCCCATTGGCTCCAAATATATAAACACTGAAAAAAATCAGGCCTGTATCTGAATTACAATGTAACTCTGAGAGAAGTGTTAATTCTGGTACCAGAACCATCCCTTTAGACAAACTGCTGTCAGCTGAGAGCTGGCTATATCATTTTTATAATTTATTTTAGAATAATCTGTTTGTTTGGGTTTGGGTTTTTTCCTTACAATAACGTAAGTCTGTATATTTCTGAAAGTACTGACTGAGCTCCCCCTAGGTGTGTGCTCCTCTGTGCAATAGAGGTGGGTGGAGAAAGGATAGGAAATTAACAAATCTACAGCCAAGAGCCAAACAAACAACTTCATATAGTTCTTAACTTGCTCATAATTGAATGTAGAAAGTCCTCAAGAAAATCTTTCAAGTACTGGTTCTGCTTTCAGGTGAGGAATAGATATATATTTGCTTTCTAACATGAAAACAGCTGAGATTGTTTTCAATTACAGAATCAAAATGTAGGGAAATCACCCATACTTCTTTTAATATTAACATTTAGTGACAGAATAATATTTTCACATACCTAAAAATCCTTTTGTGTTTCTTTCAAACAGATATTCCCCGTGCAGTTTAAGCTGAGAACATGAAACACAAAATCAAGACCTTCTGCAATTAACATTGAAAAGTAGAACTTACCAGATTTGGGATAGGAAACCAAAAGGACATCATCTTCTCTAGCATCAAAAGTATCCAAAGATTTTAATAGTTCTGGAGAAGACCTGGTGGTAAAGGGAATCCCCTTAAATGTGTGTAGGAGCTCTGCCTCCCCAGAGTTGGACATGATTGCTTAACTCTTGGATTCCTGCAAATCAGATAAGAGGGATAGGAGGAAGATTTAAAAGTCACTTCTTAGTCAGGTGAGTCGAAGTGACAAACTGAGACTGAGCAGCACAAACCTCATGCTTATATACTTTGCCACAATGTCCTATCAGATACTGATTTTTTTTCAGGTACTTGATAAAGGCAACTGAAATATTAGAGCTAACTTAATAAATAACTGAAATGCTGAGTCATGAAAGATGCCTCCCATTTGTTATTTACTGGCTGTCCAGATAAAGAAATGAGAGTGAACATTTCATGGTGCCTTAAAATGTGCTTAATATTATTCTGTAAGTTATACTTTGTTGGAAACTATTCTTACTTTCCAAGGAAAAAAACTACATCTTAAAATAATTTTAATTATTAGATAAACAATTTATTATTTTATGTGAATGAATTTTTTAAATTTCATTTTATCAACTATATCACAGCTTGAAATTTCAAAAGTGCAAATTGATTCAAAATGCTTGAATCTTGTGATGTTAAGGAACCAGTGTTTTGAAGATTTTCTGATTTCAGCCTGAGAAATCTTAAAAACAGAGACACTTAGAGGCACAATCATTTTTAAGATATTATATGTCTCCATGAGGAGAGTATAAGCAACAAAAATCCTAAAATTAAAGTAGATATTTAAATAGATGTATTATTATATAGATATTTAACATTACTTTTAACCCCATGTGTTTCATGACTAGAAATGGTTAAAGATTTCTAAATCTTTCCACAGAATATGCAGATTCATCATTTAAAAAGTCACTTTCAGGAAAGAGCCAGCTTTTCATTAATTATAATAAATTAGTTGTCACCCTACGGCAAAATGTTCAGATTTGCGGGTTTTTTTGTTGAATCTGTGGAAATTACCATAAATATTTTTCAAACAGAAAACTTTGCTTTTGTTTAACGTGACCTTAAGCAGTGTGAATGTATCACAGTAAAATAAATAGCTCAGTTATGAACTAAAACATTTTAGAATGTTTAGTATTTTCAATTTTCCTTTCAATGGCCACAAATTAACTTACTCTTTTTTACATTCTGTTCTTCAAAAATCCAGTGCTTTCACTGTTCCTATTGAACATATTCAGCAGAGGCCCTTCAATATCTTCAACTCAAAAGCCTTCTTGGAAAAGTTGGTTTAAAATGAAGCAATGCTGTGAGAATTTTCCAGCTTTACCAATGTTCTTTTTTTATCAAAAATAACAACTTGGGTTTGGTCAGAGGAGCTGATTCCCAGATGTACTCGCTCAAGCCCTGGTGAGAAGTTAATAAATAGACATATCCTTCCAATAAACACACCTGAGCAGCCAGTATTGCTCATAAGGAGTAAGGACACTTACCAGCTTCTGTGCTTGTTTATTTCTAATCCAGTCTTCAGAAAAGCCAGCATTGTAAAATTGACTTTTTCCCCCCGTTTCCTTTCTCAGCCTCAAAGAGAAGTGATCTTCGCACCTGTAAAGTTGTCCTTGAGCAGTTACCACCTGTAAAACATGGCCTGTGCCATCAGTGAACTCTGAATTCCACTCTTGCACGGCCAGGTGGGGTTGAAAATCATAGAAAGATGTTCCCTATTGCTAAGGATGAGAGGTGGTGGGGAATCTTTCCAGGGAGTCAGTAGAAGTAGAAGGAACACTTGGATAGTGGTGCTTAGGTAGGAATTAGGGAGTCTCTCAGAGGAGCTCAACATTTTCCTCCTGCCCCCAGGCTGACCACCTAAACCACTGCTTCTTACCTTAAGGTGTGAATACTCAAAGATCTATCTCTGCCAGCAGATTTCACTTCAGTTACTTCAGGTATACAAACTATGTCCAAAGACATTAAAACCCTGTTCCTGTGTTATTCTGGATGTGCATATTAACCCGAATATAGAGATTTGCAAGGTTGATTTTGCGAGTCATCGTTCCAGTTACAGGCAAGTAGCACAAGCTAGTAAAACTTTACTGCCTTGACCTGGCAGAAGTAATCTCATTGTAAAATGTTTTACTTATTACCATTCTTATTCTCTTTCATTTCCTCCTGCATTCCTGCTCCTGTTTTGAATCAGTGCATTTGTCTCATCTAAGGACTGGGTCCTGAATTAATAATTCACAGCAGAAATTGCTACGGTGTAGAACAGAAGCAATACAGTAGCCAGAAAAATATCCATTCTTTTAAGCTCATTTCAGTTCCTTTTTGTAGTAGCTTATCTTTTAAGTATGTGTAATGAGAATCCAGAGAAAATGAAACTGAAATTTGTCCTCCTCAAATGCTGTCTATACTTGGAAAATAAGGCCTATCCCTGCAAGGGCCTAGTACCCTGAATTGCAATAGCTTAAGGAACAAGAGAATATTTGGCACCCTACAGGAAAAAGCTATTATTAAAATCATGCTAACTACATTGCCATAAAATACATTATTATAGCTACATGATACAAAGAGAGTACAGGTTTAAAAAAGACTGTGCCAAACCCTCTACCCAAGTTTGATTTTCTTCTTTATGGATAGATAGATAGATAGATAGATAGATAGATGTAGATATAGATATATATATGTAAACATGTATATATAGATTGGGATTGCAGTCTCTATTGCCTGATCTCTGCACCAGACTCTGAGGAGCTTTTCCCTGTACCAAGTTCTCCTTGTCCTGGTCTCTGCTATCCATACTGATGGAGTGCACACATTACCAGCAGGTTTCACAGGTATTTTCTTGCCAGGTATCAGTGCCGAACTTGGATTTTTGGGATTCTTCGTGATTTGAGCCACATGTAGCTGGGCAGCAGGACACTGCTTCAGTCCAGCTCCTTCTGTCTCCATATCTGACTTACCTTCTCCCATCTATATTCTTGTCAGGTGAGAAATTTCTTTTTTAATTACTTTAAAATTTCAACTGTTCTGTCCCTGCCTCTGCCCTGTAAGCTCCAATTCAGACTCACCATCCTCTTCTCTGCTTGATAAAAGGCAGCAAGTACCATGTCCATCTCCTTCAGCTGAAGATTTCTTAGCTGAGGCCAGTTTGTTCCGCTCTAAACCCCTCTCAGGCAGTATGTACTAAAACAACACTGTGATATTGTGGGAATATACAGGCAAAGCCATGTGTCATTTGCACAGGTGAAAATTTGGCTGTACACCCACAGGGTTCTTAAAAACAGCAGTTTTTAGCACTCTCAAGCATCAGGTTCCTCCTTTTTTTAGAATGTCCTAAAGCTGTGAAATATTTCAGTGTTGTGGTAATGAATGGAGTGGTAAACTGATGTGTCCAACAACTGAAATGCCTCCAATTCATCATCGTTCCAAGTCTAATGATCCCAAATGTCCCTAAATGACAAAGGATTTAACTTCACCTGATGCACCTGGGAGCAGAATTTCCCTTGAAGGATTTCAGTGAAATCTCGATTTATTTTAATGTTACAAATGTAATGTCTTGTCTAAGTTTCTGGCCAATGGCTATTTAATAGTGACAGCCTGTAAAATGTTGGATGCAGCACGAGTGCTCAGACTTTGGGAAGTTAGTGTCTGAGAATTTAGGAACCTCACCCTGGGCTTCTGTGTAGTTCTAAAGGAACTCGGGTGTAGGGCTGCCCAGAACACATCAAGACTCCTGTGACTCTTCCTGAGTTGGTCCCAGCTATCAGGGAGTGTGACTTAACCAGGCCTGCTTTACTGGAATGGGCAGTTATCTTCCTGGCAGGGCTTCCCTGCAGCATCTGAGTGCTCTCAGAGAAGCCTCCCCTCATTAATCTATAGCTCGAGTCAAGAGCTGTGAGTTGAAAACTCAGTTTCCAGAAGTCTCTGACTTCACGGGCACTGCCATCTGAGGCAGCTGTGCATGTGCTTAGCTGATGCTCAGCTGATGCAGGAATTCAGCCCTGTGTGCTGCGTCACGCTGTGTTTATGGCATGGCAGATAATAAAGTTCCCTGACCTCTCTCCATCCCTCTTAGCCCAACTCATTGCCTGAGGATGTTACATGCCACATCCACAGCTGGCAGAGCTGATCAGAGCTAATCACAACAGTGGCACTGCTGCCAGCACAGCACTGCCTGGCAGAGGGTGACAGCCCAGTGCCACCACTCAGGTCACTGCTCCATCCTTGCAGCTGCACATGATGACAGCTCGTGGGTGTGAACATACACAGAATGAGGACATGGAGGGGAGGCAGGGGGACAAGTGGGCAGGAAAGAAAATCAAATGAGGATTTTAACCTTCATTGGTCTAAAAATGTGATGCTCTTGCATGCAGGCAGGCTCAGCCAGCTAAGCCCCCTCCCATGTCTGTCAAGCTTCCTAGGGGCATCCCTAGGAAGTCAGGGAGAGAGGACAGGCCATGGAGACCTGATTTATTTTTTGCTTATCTTTATTGGCTTATTGATGCAGGAATTAATTAGAAAAATTAATGAGTCATCTGTATTTGCTGGTGCACCAGCACTTCAAGTGGGACTAGGAGCTTCAATGGTGGCTTGAAAAGCTTTCAACTTGTTTTGATTTGTCAGTATAACTGGACAGAAATATTTTGAAGCACAAATGCAATATTAAGCTAAAGTATCCTATGGGGAGCCAGAAAAACTCCGAACACAAAAGCCTTTTGCTGTGTATGTTTTTCAGAGATCTACAACATATGGAGCATCACTGAACACAGAAAAAAGTCTAATGGCAAATGCTATCCTCTTGGTCCACACACTGCCTTTAAATCCAGCATCCATCTGGACACAGCTACATCTTAAATTGTCCCTGACTTCAAGGTTCTTTAACGTCTCTCAGTCCCAAGTTGATAGCATATGGTTAAAATGTTCTAAAGCATGGGAATTGTATATAATACATTCAGGGGGTGGAAAGAACGGTTGGGTCTGGTAGGCCTGGGAAAGAGAACGAGGCCCTGGGAACGAACGTTGGGCTTTGTCTGCACCTGCATAATCATCATATGATAAATAATACAATTGTTAAATATAATGATTGTTTGGTAATTGAATGTAATTATTGTTTAATCATAATAAGAATCACGAGAAAGGATATTAGAGGAGGTCCTGATGAAAATTGCAAGAATACATGCTTGGACAAGATCAATGTACACAATAGAACAATATGGGTTTAGTAATTAATATATAGTTATGTAACGAAAAGGGTATAAAAACATGTCCATCTCGAATCCTTGTCAGAGTCAGATTTGGGTTTGTAGCCCTGATTCCCAGAGCTCTTCAATAAAAGCACCTGCATATAATCATCCTGTGATTACGTGTTTCTATGCTAACAAAGTTATTAGACATGAGCTGTAAAATGCTACAGGAAAATCAGGAGATGATAGAGAGGTGCTGGAAAGCACCAGGAAGAAAGCTGACTCCTTCCCAGCTAGCACCAGTACAGCTCAGTCTTGACCAAAACAGTCACTCCTGGACAGACAAATTAATTCCAAAGTCTAAAGGGAAGTTATTTGGCTGGTATTTATTACAGCTTTCTATGATTTGTGATGGGAACAACAAGCAAAACTCCAGCCAGATTCAGACTGGATAAGTGAAACACAAGTTTCATGTCAATTCTCTGTCTTTGTGTCATTCAGTGGCTGGGTAATATTATGTAAAGTTTATATTTCTTCTCTCTTATTATGAGTTGGGGTTTCTCCAATACTTTCTTGTCTTGCATTAACTGTTTAGGCATAGATGTCTTTTATAGGAAAGAGAATTCCTACTGCACACTTGTCCTCTCTGGCAGAGTCAGGATGTATCTCAGAACAAGGCAAGAACAAATCAGGATTCTCTGCCACACAGTACTTTAGTCAATATTGGAGAGTGAAAAAAACCCAGCTTTTTTGTGTTTCTAAAGGAAGCTTTCACAACAGATGTTGTTCAGCTGTCTAGCCCTTTTCCTGGGATGGAGCACAGCACATAACTCTTCCCATCATTGGAGATAGCATTTTGGTTTAGACTAAAAGTTACAAATTACTCCACAGCCCCTGTAGTTGAGCCACAGGTCTAACACACCATGTAATTTCATCCAGTTGCACCTGATCTGATATCAACAGCCTGTTGCACACAGCTGTATTTTCCATCTAGTCATGCTTGAAGTCTTCATTCCAAAGGACAGGGCAGTCTCTTTGGCCATTCCTTTCCTGTTGGATAATTATTGTCAGTTATACTCTGTGTCTCACTGCTAATTTAGAAAAGAGATTTTTCCAAATGGGGACAGCCTTGAATCAACCTACCTTGTTTTTCTACTCATTTCTGGGAGGTGCTGAAATATAAATGGCTTAAAAACCATCATTCATCTTGCCTGGATTTTCCATGCAAACGATCATCCTAAGAGAAAGTATTTCAAGACTTACAACATACAGTACAGAAGACTCGATGGGTCCCATTCTCTTTGGAATTTATTTCCACCATAATTCTTGCAACAAGCAGGGACAAAAGGGGAAGATGACTGTGGGTTTGGGAGGCAGAATGCCATGAGGAGTGGGCTGCTGGCTGTCCAGCTCTGCTGCTCTCAGATACCCCAGGTGTGATTAGGATCCTGCTGGGCTAACACTGCACACAAACCAGGACTGACATAGTCTGCCTGTGTCTGTGACAGAATTAGCCTGGGAATTGCTGCCTGGAGTGTGTCCAAAGAGGCTGGAACATGTCCAAAGAAGAACAATTAAGCTGGTGAAGAGCACAAGTCTCATGAGAAGGAGGAAGTAGCTTTTTCGCCTTCAGTCTAGAGAAAAGGAAGCTCAGGGTAACCTTGGTGCTCTCTAAACACCTGTGAAAGAAGGTTGTAGTCAGATGAGAGTCAGTCTCTTCTCCCAGGTAAGAAGTGACAGGATAAGAGAAAGTGGCCTCAAGTTGCAGCAGGGTGATTTAGATTAGATAATAGGATTTATTTTGTCATGGAACAGCTTGTCAAGTACTAGAACAGGAACAGGAACAGGATGCCTAAGGAGGTGATGGAATCAGCATGCCTGGAATGCTCAAAAAACACGTGGATGTGGCACTTGAGGACATGGCTTTCTGACAAACATGGTGGTGGTGCTGGACTCAATGATGCTAGAGGTCCTTTCCATGAATCTAGAAGCCAGGCTGATTTTAGGCCAGTTCAGTTGACACGCTCATGGTTGCAATCTGCAGGTTTAACAGCCCTTTTTCTCTAACAAGTGCTTGAAATTGGGAAGGAACATTAAGTTGAATCAAACCAATTAACCCCTTCTGTCTGGTTATTAGATACTGCTTCCATTTATTTATCTATATTTATAGAATATATAAATTCATTTAAACACCAAGTCCAGTAGCTATTTTGTGCATTCAAGTTTTTCCCTCAAAAGAGACACCCCAACAATCCCGCCCTGTGCATCTCCTGGAGCTCTGGCAGCCTTGGGGCTCTGACCATTCCCTGGTGCCTGTTCAGTGCCCACCACCCTCTGGGAGAAGGAACTTTTCCTGATGTCCACGCTAACCCTCCCCTGACACAGCTCCAGCCATTCCCTCGGATCCTGTCACTGGCCATCAGAGAGAAGAAATCAGTGCCAATTTCAGTAAAATAAATGGAGTTAAAATATGGGTGGGGTAACTGCCACTGCAGTTCTGAGTGAGTGTTAAGTGCAAAATTTCCACCTAAATAAGCAACAAGAGAACACTCACCCCAAACCCAACCACTGCTCTACCTCAGTCAGTTTTTGTTCTCATTAGCTTTTTTTTTTTTTCTGAAGAGTATACAAGAAAATGCCAAATGTTCACTGATGCAGAGTGGAGTGTCCTCCCTGTCACCACTAATGAATGATCATTTTCAGCCCGAAAAGTCTTGGGTAAGGCCATCAACATTGTTGTAACTTTTAGAATATAATTAAGGAGTAATGTCTTATATGCAACCACATCACAAAAAACACGATATATCTTAGCTGAAATAATGATCCTTGTTATACATTACTGAGAAATCAGGATCCAATCCAGATTAACAACATTAGAACCTTCTAGATGTCATCCAGGTCCCCAGGATTAATATTTCTCATTGGCTGTATCTCTTTTTCCAGAGTTATCTTGCCATAATAAATTGTGTGATTAAGGTATAGTATGGGGTTATCTGTGATTTCTTGTTTTTATTATTCAGCTTGTTGACTCACTGGCTTCCACACAGCCAGCTCCAGAAACTTCCATTCACAACAAAAACACCTCATTTACCTGCCTGAATGCATCATTTCTTCAGATGCACTTCAGCCAGCAAACTCCTTCAAAATTCTCTACTGTCAGCTCATAAACAATGTCATGAGTTTGTTGGTTTGTCTTTTTTTTTATTTCTGAAGAAATGAAAATGCTTCTGAAGACCAACAGGTTAAATACAAAATTGAGCTAATCAGTGCCAGCATTGCAAATATGGAATTCCATCTGCTTTTCACAAAATTGCCCTCAGTTTTCTGCATTTTCAGATCTTTATTTCTTATACTTGTATCATTCTGTTATCACTGTTATACAAAGAGAAATAAAATGGAGCTGGCTGAGGGATAAAAAGAATACTTAATGGAAGAGAAAGGACATGTGCTTCCTTTCTGCATATTGGGTTGCGGTCAAATTCCTAAAATTATCCTTACAATAAAATAAAATAAAATACAGAAATTAGCTGTAAGTATCAAAACACAGCCTCATATTTCTTTACGGTTTCAAGTACATCCATCATTTTCCCTCAAATCCTTTCATCTAATTAAAAAAGATTTCTTCCTTCCTTGCATGAATGTAACTCTAGGCTTAGTCCTGTGTTTTGTCCTTAGAAAACTGGAAATAATACTTACTCTATTGGGAGCAGTGTGTTTATGTGTAGATGGCTGGATCTCGATTTTTCATTACTATGTCTGACTGATGGAAAAATAGGTGGGTTTTAGGATAGAAATAAAAATATTAAATGTTACCAGCTGCAGTAATGTCACCTTGCAACAATTGCTGATGGCTGAATATAAAATGACATAATTATGTGCAAGACTTCTTTAAATGTGTATGCAGAAGTCACACACTGAAAGACATTACTTTAGAATGAGCAAACAAATATATTAATATATGAAATTAATATATGTAAATGTTATCTGGATTTTCTTTTATTCCTAAAATCAGAGAGATGGTCAAATAACTATTTATGATTTGCTCATCTTATAGAGTCAGTAGGTCTATTTCTTTTATTTAAGCTTGTAAAGTGATTTATCCTGATGACAGTGAAAGTCTTGGCAGCACAGGTCTGTCCTCATTATTTGGCAGTACAACAAGCAGTGGCTACATCACTCTCATCTGATAAAGATCGATTCAAATCTCCAACCTATTTTTCAATTCCTTTGGTTGCTTTTTTGATGCAATGTGAAAGAGAACTTCAGCAGAAAAATGGTGCAGCCAGCAGTATCATGTTCCTTAATGCAAAATTAATGCTTGTTAATTTTTGAGACCTAAATCTGGAGGTGTATCTTTTGTGCTGGGCATTTTGCCACTGTTTGGCATTAAGTGAGTAGATAACACTTTGAATTATTTGAATTAATAGCCTCTAAGTTATATTTATAGTATTTATTTGCTTAGTGAACAGAGACCAGTTCTATTATAAAGGCATATTTCTGCTGACCAGCAACTAATAGTATATAATAGACATTCCTTCTTTAATAAATTTATAAAATAAGGTGTGGCAGTTCTTAATCTCTCTGTTTCAAGCTCTGGAGTGTGATAATCCTGGTTTTAGATAACAATAGGAGTACCAATAGTATATAAGAGCATATAGTAAATAGGAATAACAATAGTAATATAAATAAGAAAGTCAATTTAAAATTCCTAAATATGTGCTTGCCTTCTGAAGCTGAGGAAGTGAAATTCTTCATCTGACTGACATTTCTTGCTACTGTAGAGGCAGATCAGAGCCAGAAGGTTATTAGAGGATGTAAAATCAGGCACTTTGTAGCTGCTTCATCTCCCCTCCTTCACTCAACATCTCTGAAAGTCCTTGTGCTTTTTCTTATGTGAGGGAGGGAATGAGAGGTGCATTAGACTCAGCAATCCAGATTACTTGCTCTGGAGGGTTGTTTTGCTATTAATTTTTGTTTGGTTGTTTGTCTTTTTTCAGGGGGCTCCATTTGTTTTCAGGCTTCTCTGACATGCAAAAAACTTTTTGAAAAGCTGACTAGAGAACTGCAAAAACTGTCCAAAGCAGAGACATCTTCCAAACACTACTGAAATTTTTTAAAAAAGCCCTCATGTTCATTTGATCCAACAGAAATATAGATCTGTTTCTCCTTGATTTGGGGACCATCCCCTACAATTCACTGACTCAGGCTGACCAGTCCTTTAAGTGCTCAGTCCAAATAACCTTAATTCTCTTCCCACATAATCTGAATGGTGATCTCCCTTCATCCTCCAGGGCAAGCCTATCTCTGCCTCCAGAAAGAGGATAAATCTCCTTTTCACTGACATCACCAAGAGATGTCCAGGCAGCCACCAGGGTAACTGTGACAGCTGTCTGACAGATTATTGACATAACATATATTTTAGTCATCAAATATCTTGAATTATTTCTACCTGAATGTCTAATTTTGGCCCTGTCTTGTGCAAAGCTTCCTTCTGAACTAACTTGCATTGTGTTGATGGCATTGACTGATGCCATTAGCAAATGAGCCAAATGAGTGTCAGGCCAGCTGAGTTATTCAGCCTGGCATCCAAAGGCATAAACATGGATAAAGCAGGCTGCTGACTGCCCAATACTCTGCATGCACGGCATCATTGTTTCCCTGATGCAGATAGCCAGGAGCTCATCTGAGAGGATTAGGAGTAAATGACCATCAGTTTTTTTCCACTTGAGCCCATCGGGGAGAAATCATGGAGGCTGGACCTTTGCAGACACTTTGTTTGCCATGGATACTCCCTACACTAAAGTTTATAGATTTTCTGAGATATCTACTTTACCCCTTCAAAATATTCCCTGGCTGCCCACACAGCAGATTGTGCTCTGAGGCATCGAGCGAGTGTCAGAGGAGCTGAGGAAATTTCTATTTCCCATCTATCCATCTCCTGCAGAAACAAATGTTTTAGCAGGAAAACCACTCAACATTTAAAGTATTAATTCAGATTCCCTCCTGTGTGAGCCTGAAGCATTTTGCAGGCGGTGGATTTTATACTGGACTCATATTCAGGGCTCTCAGGTTCAGTCCTTGATTCAGCAGATGCTGGATGCCTGTGGCCTTTTCCCTGTTTGCACAGCAGAGGTGACACAGGGATATCAGCAAAGAACTTCTCTGTCAAAAGATCTCAAGTCAGAAGGAGCAGGTGGTATTCACTCCAAAGCAGTGCTTCATGGCACCTTGTTATGGCTTTTCAGAGATAAAGTTGAATTTGGGGAGTTAATTTGGGAGATGGATGTTTATTCCCATTACACCAGTCAGAGAGCTTTGAAGTCCTAGCTCTCTTACCCTTTCCCTACTCCAACTTTTAGAAGGCTGTGTGTATTTTAATGAGACGTAGTATTGATCTGGTATGACACAGAATAAAACCCTAACAAAACAATCAAGTGGAGAGAAGGAAAAGGAAAAAAATAAGTAGCCTGAAATTGCTTATAAGTGCTTGTCATATTTCTAATGCTTTATAGAGATCAGCCTTCAATAACCCAAAGGACAATTTTTTCCTTTGTTCTCTTGCAATTTTTTTCAATGTGCAGGAAAGGATGCATGTATTTGGCATAAATCAGTTACCTAAATATCATTTTTAGCTAAAGCCAGGCAAAGGTGAGAAGAAGCCAAAGCATTTCTGAAAAGCAAACAAGGCAGTTTGCAAACACTTCTTAAAACACAGGAACAAACAGCTGGACACATCTTGCCCAACTTTAGTGTCCACCAAAGGGACACTAAAGCTCCCTCCGTGATAACTGGGAACAGCCTGCAAGGTGTGTACAGAGGAGATCCAGCATGGTCACTCTCAGCTGACTTTGCCCAGGAATGACAAAAGCTTTAAGGGTACAGCTTACTTAATTTAGAAATCAGCAACAGACTGAGATATATTATGCTCTAGAAATGCTAATTTCTCTTTGCTAACCAGAGCAGAAACTTGGGGAACAGTTCAGATAAGGACTAGGTTTAGATAAGATACTGGGAGGTAATGATTCAGTTTAAAGAGCGGTGAGGCCCTGGCACAGGTTGCCCACAGAAGCAGTAGCTACCTCATCCCTGGAAGTGTTCAAGGCCAGGCTGGATGGGGCTCTGAGCATTCCCCACTCCATCTGCTCCATATGTTTAGTAAAACAGGGCGTATTTCTCATCGTAAACACAAGTGAGTCCTGTACTGCATAGTCTCTGATTCCTCATCTAGCAATGTACTTGTATATACAGATTTTTGTGACATCAGACTTGTTGCACATTCTTGTTCCCAGAAGGGATATGACTACCTGTGTAGCTGAGGAGATAGATTATTTTAATCTATAGGTGTAGCTACAGAGGGAAAGTCTGCACTTTGTGCTGTCCAAGAGTCCCAGCTATTATTTGCCCAAGAACTCCAAGCCCTCCCCCTATGAGGTCACATAGGATGCCAGCTGTCTGCCTCCTGATCTTCCCCTGCAGAGGAGTGAGGGGTAGATTCAAATCTGCATCCATATAAAAGCATAGGAAATTCCGGAGTCTGGTTTTAGATATTACAAAAATTCCAGACAGGGTAGTCACCTCAGACTAGAAAGTTGCTAATTTTCCTCTGTGCTTAGAAATCTCTGGGAGCAGTTTCCCTGAAAAAGCAAGGTCAGCTTTCTGCTATCAGCAGAGGGGACCTTGACCACTCCGCATCACAACCCAGATAGGCAAGATAGTGCCTTTTCAGTCAATTCCTTTCCTTCAGGAGGCCCTTTACTTTTTGTGTCGTACACCTTGTACAAACAGAATGAAGTAAAACCCCGTGTCCTGAATAGGGGTGGACCACAGAGGCATCAGGTTTACTGAGAGACAGAACAAGGGATCACAGATCAAGGGGGGCTGTGCTGACCTGTGGGTGCTCTATAGTTATGAAAGCATTGTCCTTGCATCACCCAAGGAATAAACTGTGCTTTTACCTATTGCCATCTGACACATATAGTTCAACCATAAATAACTAGCTGATGCACCCATTGAACTGCTGTTTTCAGGTCGGAGTTTCTTTCTGTGCTCCCAAGAAAAGCAACATCAGCTTCATTTCCCAGACTCATGGAAAAAGTTAATCGATTGTCTGCATCCCATAGTTGTTTTCCTGTATATTTTTTTCTCATTTCACTAGGTCTGTAGTCCTCCTTCAAGTCTTAAGTCTGAACTGCAATAGAAAGCACAGGAGTGATACCACTGAAGCTATAATATGAGCCTGGATATGTATAGAATATTTTCCCCCTTGTGATGGCCTTCCTAGATAAGCTAGAAATGAATTTATATGATCCTGCAGTCTAACTTTTCAGGATTCATGGACACTGGCATATCCAGTCATTTCAAATTGTCTGGTGGGTTTAAAGCTCAGTTCATTAGTCTCTAGCTATATAAAACGACACTCTTTTTCTTTATTTTGCACTAGCTGCTGTCTTACTTTTTTGGGACTATGCCAGGCAACTCTAGTTCTTGCTTCCCTTTGTGTAATGTGGCTGAATCAAGGGAATTAGCACAACATGTGGCACTGCTTCAGTATCAGCCACTGAAGGACAAAGCTCAGTTCTTCAACAGCCTCTGTTCTCTGCAGATTTTAGGAGGAACATTTAAAAACAGAGTTTGCCAATGCCTTTCTGGTCTCACTCCACAGGATAATTTCATACACCATTTGTCTGCAAGGTTGGCTGGGGGGCAATGTTATTACAAGCTAAAGCCGTGGAGAAAGGGAAAGAAGGCAGAAAGCAAGGGACTGCCCTTATCCTGACATGTGGAAAAGCCTAAAAATAATTTGGTGAGGTTGGAGCGGAAGGAACTGTCCTGGGAGGTGGCAGAGTCACTGTCTCAGGAGGTGTTTAAAGAAAGACTGGACATGGCACTCACTGCCATGGTCTGGTTGGTAAGATGGTGATCAGTCACAGGTTGGACTGAATGGTCTCAGAGGCCTTTTCCAACCCAAATGATCCTGTGACTCCTAAACCAGGGCTGACCCAAACTGCTGGAATTACACCAGGAACTATAATTAGGACTCAAGACCCTGAGTGAAATGCTACACAAGTGATATACTAGTTAACGTCATTGGTTAGTACAGAAAAAAATATGGTGTTGACCGTGGGCAGAAAGCAGGTGGAAGAGGTAGCTTGGAAGCAACTGTAGATCAAAATTTTCCTTCCACAAACCCAAGGTGGGACTTTAATTTACGTGGGCCGGAGATGGTTTAACAAGGTCCCAGAGATGGGCATTATTTGATGTAAAGCATGCTACACTGAAAGCCATGAACTGGTCAAAACTGTGTGAGGTAAAGCAGGACAGGATTGTGACTTTCATAGAGTGATTGAAGGTGACTGCCAGAAAACACAGTAATCAGGATCCTGAGAATCTAGAGGAGGCTGTACACTTAATAACTATCTTTATAGGGCAGTCGGCCCCAGATATTAAAAAGCCAACTCCAGAATATGGAAAAGTGTGACTCAGGAAAGTTGTTAGATGAAGCTTGGAAAGCATATTACAACAGGCGTAGGGAAAAGAAAATGTGAAAGGCTGGATTTGAAAACAAGAGCCAGGAGAACCTACTTGGAACTCTAGAGGGTGCTAAGGCACCGCCCAACAGGGCAGGAGAAAGAGGAAGGCGAGGTGGAAGAAGGAGAAGGGGACGCAGGAGGATCCCATCGTTTCCCTGACAACGATTAGAGGTAAAACCAGAGTGCATTACACGAGAAGATGAAGATTGAGGGGGTGATTCTAGCCCAGCTGAACCCCTGAGGCTCTGGAAAGAAGTGGTGGAACTTTGGCTAAGTACAGGGGCAACTTATTCTCTATTGAACACACATAAATGAAACCTTAGTAAAGATGTGGTAAATGTAAATTGAAAATTGTTAAATGTAAATTAGTACATGTGGTAAATGTACACAATGTGGTAAATACAACTGGTGCTACAGGGAAAAGTGAAACTTGGTCAGCCCATTAAATTAAAATTAGGAAAGAACTGCACTACTCATCAGTTTCTAGATATGCCTTAATGCCCAGTCCACTTGTTGGGGAGAGATTTATGGGGGAAATTGGATGCTCACACAACCTGATGCAGAAGTTGGGAACCTACCTGGAGGAGACCTGTGGGCTGTTCCTCCTACCAGCTGGATGAAGTGAGCAGATGATGGTCAGGATGCTCTCAAGCAATTGCTGCAACTGTTCCACTGATCCAAGAGGCCAGGAAGCTCAGGAACACATCACTGCTTTTGTCCCTCACATGGTGACATCCATATTAGAGCAAAAGGAAGGGCATCGGCTGTCCCCCAGCAGGATGCTCAAATACCAAGTTGTGCTCTTGAAACAGGATGATGTGGAGTTAAAGATGACAGCAGCCATGAATCCAGCCATTCTCCTTGATCCAAAGGCAGTAGATGCATATTCCAGCAGAACTGACTTGCAGGATGAACCAATAGAGAATCCTGATTTAGAATTATTTAGATGGCAGCAGTTTCATGAAAGATGGAAAATGGATGGCAAGTGGTGACCGAGGTATTAGAAGCTCAGTCTTTACCAATTAAGACATCAGCCCAAATAGCAGAGATAATAGCAATAAAACCATCATAGAACTTGGCAGTGGGCAAAAGAGTGAATACTTGGACTGATCTTAGATATGCATTTGTTATGATTCATGCCCGTGGAGCAATATGGAAGGAAAGAGGATTGCTGTCAGCTCAAGGATCATCTATTCAAGACAGAGAAGAGATTTTGCAACTTTTGAAAGAAGTTTAGAAAACCAAAGGAGATGGCAGTGGTGCATTGCAAAGCACATCAATCTGGACAAACTAATGTTAGAGTGGAAAACTGATTAGCAGCTGGAGGAGTAGCTGAAAAAGGCCTGAATCAGTCACACACACACACACACACACACAAAAAAAAAACCCAAACAAACAAACAAACAAAAACATACCTGAATTTAAGGCTAATTCTGACAGTGAGGATCAATGTTTAGAAAATATATTAAAAGCCACTAAGAATCAAAAGGGATGGTGGGTAACAAACAGCCAACGGGTTATTGTTCTACTTCCTGCAGAGAGGAAAGTAATGGGAAAAGAACACAACAAATCCCTCAGGGGAATTGAGTCGCTGACATCTAGTTCCAAAACTCTGTACTTAGTGTGGGAACGACTGAAATAGAAAAATCTGTAACAGTGTTTTGTCCAATTTGTTTAAAAAACAATCCCATAAGCAGGAAAAGGCCACCTCCTGCAACAGTTAAAGACAAGCTTCACAAGCCTTAAAGGGGTGAATGTTGCCAGATTAAGGATTTTTTGCACCTAGTGGGTTAATACAGTGATCATTCTTGAAAAACCACAAAACCAGTTGTCTATGGAACTGCACGATACCATTCTATAGAAAGAAGAACTGGAGCCCAGTTGTGCCAACTTTTATTAGTTCACCAGGTTTGACTTTGGGGTCACCAGATACCAGGGACCACCAAAGAGACCCCAAGGACAGAAAAACACATCTGCAGAGAGGAGGGTAAATATGTTAATGATTTCATTCTTTTTTTCTTTCTTATTTGTCCATCAGGACTCAGAAACATCCTTCCAGCAGACATGGATGGATGGATGGATGGATGGATGGATGGATGGATGGATGGATGGATGGTTAAACAACCCTAACCCCCTAACCCTAACTACTGCTAAGGTATATTTATACTGCACCACTACTTTTATAATTAGAGAATGGCAAATGGGTTTTAGCCTGCCTTGGGAGAATACATTATTTCATGCTCTGCAACTATACAATGCATGACCAGGGCTAATGATTCACCCGTTTAATGTGAAAGGGCTGTGATTGCAACAAGGGGTAACAAGTCTCACTAGCTGCTATCCTTTAACAAACATCTATGCACCAGTCCCAGGTGGTTCCCAAACAAGAATAGTTACACATTACTGCAGAGCATTTTTTTCTACCTCAGCTATTCAAAAGAGAAAGATTAGGAGAATCCAATTACATGACTGTAATAACACTCTGGGTAGCCATGAGCACTAACAGAAATTTTAAGCAATTCTACAACACAGAGAAAATTAATGGGTCGTTGAATGGAGTCTGTGACTATGACCAGCTGTAGGACTAATAGTATCCAGGACAGGAGAATCAACAATCCTTCTGCTAAAAGGGATTTAGGGGGGACTCAGCTGGCCATGCAGGAAGTTTGGGAGTGGGATCTGTGAGTAAATAGACTCTCAGCCACAGGAGTGACATAGCAGGACATGACCAGGTAAGAGGGATGATGGCAGAGCCTTAAAACGGGAGGTACATGAGTTGCTACATATGAGAATATATACATATATTCATATACATATATGTCTACATACACACATGTGCATAGAACTGCAGATATAAATATATATTAAATGCTGGATATAATTATTATATGGCAAATTCTTTCACTTCCAAGTCAGCAGATTGGGCTGTCAGAGGTAGGACAATATGAGTGCAGGAGCGGGAAAGGTCCTGGAGGACAGAGAGGAATCTGAACTCCATTTAAACAGGTCAGTTACATGACCTTCAACCCACTCCCCTCCGGGTAGGGGCGGGGAGAGAAATAATTGGGAATGAACAAACTCAGAGACTCTTTCTGCTCATAGAAGGGAAGGGTCAGGCCTGCAGAGATCTCACGATGCCCTTCACTGAACTAGTTAAACATCTAAAGTAAGAACCTGTAGCCAGCCTCTTCTCCTGATCTGACTGGAAGGTTTTAGAAACCCCTTCGAAAGAAGAAGAGAACCAGGCCAATAGAATAACAAAAAGAGACAGGCAGAAACAATCAGGAATTGCCAGTGACAAAAAGGAAAAAAGGGAAAGCAAAAATCTGAAGGACAGAAGGAGGAAGAGTAGGAGAAAGAGATTGGATTCAACACACAGTATAGAAGGTGCTCCTTCTGCTGGCCAGTGGACTGGTGAGGATGAACTGAAAGTAGAAAGGATAGGAAGACTCCGAGAAGCTTGAAACACCAAGAGGCCACAGAACCACCTTACAGGGATGGAAAACTCAGACATTATCTGCTTTGTTATGGGGAGTTTCTTATGGGTAAGTCATCTTTGACATTCCTCTTTATGGGGTCTCCGGTCAGATATGGAGTTACCTTGGAAAGATGGAGGGCCACTAGCAATAATAATTTCCCTGACATTAGAAAGAACTGGACACTTAAAAGGCACACACAGAGAAGATAATATTTGCTGCTGTTCCAGGGATGGTAACTCAGACATTAGGGCTCCCAAGGAAAAGGAACGAAAAGGGTAGGAGTGCTGGAGGGACAGAGCAGTTTTAAAGCCAGGGTGGATATAAATATGAAGCAGGGTATTTAAATGTTCTTAATAATGGACCATGGAGAAGGATCTAAAGCTGGACAATGGCATGGCTTTTAGTGGAGAAAGGGAAGGTTGTGGTGGCGATGAAGTCAAGAACAGTACTAAATAGGATTTTAAGGACTACTGGAAGTTAATATATGAAACAATGCTGCTGTTAAGAGTAACTTCAAATCTACAGCAGAATATATGATAGAAGCAATGGAAGATAGATAACAGTACATCTTTACCATAGGAGATCCAGACTCATAATATTAAAGATATACAAGATGCATTTGACAAAGATTTAATTCACTCTATCTGTGTCTTTGCTGCTTTTGTCCTTCTAGTTCCCCCAAGTGAGTGGTGAGGAAGGCTGCCTCAACACTGAACTGTTAAGTATTTGTCAATCTTCCTCTTCTTTTGAGAAAAAAAATGAATAACAAATGCAGTACTGGACATGGACATTATGACCTGATGGTTAACATTTTCCAGAAAATCTTATTAGTTGTATTAAAAAATCGTGTAAAATCACCATTACTTTGAATGGGAACTGTATCAATTACTATTTTTATTGATCAACATACTGATTGTGTGGTACTGCTCCTGCTGCCTATTTGCATTACTGCAATAGTTGAAAGCTTTCTGGTGTAATTTCAGTTGACTAGGATTATGAACTTAGAATCAAACTTCCCGTGAAAAAATGGTTTAATATAAACTGCTTTGGTGAATATTACTATCATTTGTAAGAATAATTATATAGTGACAAAAAAGGAAAAACAAAAACCTAACATGAATGCAGATCTCTAAGGTTTGCAAAGGGAATTGGGCAAGGATAAATATCAGGAAAACAATCAAGATATAAAGCCAACAGAAGGGAAATTCATTTAACAGAGATATTGATGAGGTTAGACAACTGTGTCCTCCACAAAACCCAATGAGTTTCTCATCACTGTGCCATTACTGGACAGTAAGTGAGGAGCACGAGGGGAGATGGAGGAGGGTGCCATAGGGATCTTCACATTTATTTGGTGTTCTGTGGATAACCATTTCTTGCACCCTCTTCTCTTCAGCTGTTCAAGTACAGAATGGGACCGTCTGTGGTACATCTGGTAAGATAACATGTTTCCTCTAAAGATCTGCATCTCTAGACAATTCCGGCAACAAGG
The DNA here is from genome assembly GCA_009812075.1 of Sialia sialis. Taxonomy (NCBI): domain Eukaryota; kingdom Metazoa; phylum Chordata; class Aves; order Passeriformes; family Turdidae; genus Sialia; species Sialia sialis. The sequence goes on from VRYO01000369.1 coordinate 415,663, forward strand.
GGTGGGATTAAATGTGATCTGCTCAAGAGTGATGCCATCCCCTCCTTTTCCCTGGGATTCTTTAAAGCTCTACAAGAGCAAGGCAACCCCTCAGATGTGTCATTGTCTTTTACAAAATTTGACCCACCAGCCTTCTTTTTTATTCCACATTTTTAGTCATATGAACACTATTAATAAGGCACAATGTGGCACAATATGCCTTTTAAAAGACTGATGTTTAAAGTAAGTTCTGTCTGATTTCTTAGTTATTCCCACTAGGACAAGATTAAGAAGGATGGTAGTTGCTGAACATCTAGAAGGCTGAATTAATTAATATCCAATTTTTTCCTCTCTGCTCGTCACTCACAATGAGATGTCTGGAATACCTACTTTTGGTCCCCCAGTACAAAATAGATGTTGGCAAACTGAAGCCAGTGCCCTGGTGAGCCAATAAGCAGGTTTCTTCAGTCTGGAGGAAGCTAAGGGGACAAAGTAATTGCAGTTTTCCACTACCTAAGGGGGATCTTGAGAGAAGATAAAGACAGACTTTTCAGTGGTGCTGAGTAAAAGCACATAAGGTGGCTGACCAAGAGGACAGGAAAAGTCTGATTAGACAGGAGAAAAAATGCTTCCCCTGAGGATGGTGCAGCACTTGAGCAGGTGCCTGGAGGGGATGATGGACCTGCATCCCTGGATACTGTCCAAACTCAGCTGGACAAAGCCCCAGGTGACTTTGCTTAGCTTTGAGGTTAACCATGCTGTAAGCAGTCAGAGCCATTAAGAGATGTCCTGTAAACAAAATCTGTCCTAATTCTGTGTCCCCTCCCATTGCAGGCTGGTGCTGGTGGTTGGGGGGCTCCTGCTGCTGTGTGGGCTGGTCTCTGTTTGTGTCAGGTGCTGCTTCCAGTGCCACCAGACTGGGGACGAGTCAAGCCCTCAGCCCTACGAGGTCACTGTCATCGCCTTTGACCACGACAGCACCCTCCAGAGCACCATCACTTGTGAGTTGGCCTTGCCAGATCCTTCAGGGCACTTCAACTCTCTGCAAAGTGAGAGGGCTGCACTGTAAAGCCCAGCTGGTGGCACCCCAAGGCAGGCAGAGGGAAGTTCATGGTAGGAGGGAGGGAAAGCAACCTCTGTACATGCTACAAGCTAAGGCACTCAGCTGTGAGATGTATTGGGGTAGAAAAGGGGCAGCTACTGGTTTCAGTGGCATTTCAGGAGAGAGGAATTGTGGGGTGCTGCTAGTGAGATTTCACATACACACACACACACACACACACACACACACACACACACTTCTTTTAGGGCTGTGGGAAGAGAAAAGCCTATGCTGTGTGGATGTCCTTGCCCTTCTCTCATCACATGATGCTTGCACAATGAGGCAAACAGCTTTGGTCTCTTCTCTTCCAGCTCTCCACTCAGTGTTTGGGCCAGCTGCCAGGAGGATATTAGCTGTGGCACATTCCCACAATGCTGCCCAGGGAACTCCTCCCCTATCAGCCTCAGACACCCCTCCAGTGTACGAAGAAGCTCTGCACATGAGCAGGTTTACGGTCGCCAAGGCAGGGCAGAAGGTGCCAGACCTGGATCCAGTGCCAGAGGAAAAACCTGCTGAGGGCAAGGATGCCCAGTCAGCCCTCCCAGGACACTGATGTCTGGTTTCACTTGATAGCAAACAACACAGGATAGCTGCATGCAGAGGCTAATTCAGGTGGGCAAGGTCTTAAGAATTTCAGATTAACTTCCTTAGTCAATTGAGAAGGGGGGTGGGCAGGAAGCAAGTAAAATTCCAAATATTTTCAGATCTAGCATAGTCTAATGGCTCTTTTTTGCACCTTCTTCAGATAATTTGCATTCTCCAAGCCCATTCATTACAGGCACACAACACCAGAATCACACTTTGCACAAGTAAGCAGGCAGCAGGATCAAGGTGCAGAGCCATTTTGCAGGCTAGTCATCTGCAGGTTGGCTGCAGATGCAGCCTCATTCCTCTTGCCTTTAGCCTAAGTTTCCTGAGGAAGGCAGAGAGGTCTTCAAAACAGAAAAAAAAAGACATTTGTGAATGTCCATTACGACCCAAAATTAACACCAAACTTCTGGAAATTGCCAACCATTGATAGTAAAAAAAAAAAAAAAAATGGAAACAATTTGCATGTAAATGAAAGACAGCATACATACTGATTGTATGTACATAGTGTGCCCTTTATGCCCTGCAGGATACATAGAATGAACAATCTGGTTTTGAATGGGATATATAGCAAAAAAGAAATGGCAGTCACAAGCTCTTATATTTGAATTTTAAAATATTATATATTTACCAACAGATCAAACAAGGGGAGGAGCAAGAACACTACCTCTGAAATAAAGCTCAATCATATTTTCAGTGCATTCATATAGTATCATTTATTAATTCCTAATGTTGCTGTCAAAACCAGATCAATTGAAGTGAGACCATCTGAAATATGCAAGCCATTTCTCAGACTGAATAATTTGTGAGTCTCTTCTGGTCAATACAAATATGTTGAACCATCCAGAAAGGAACATAGGTATGGCCCATCTTTAAAACCCTGGACTAGGCAGGACAAAGTGAGTGTTGAACTACATCAGTATTGTCTCTACCCTGGATTCAGCACCTGAAAAGATTAAAGCAGAACAACATTAAAAATCACATGATGATTCAGTCAGCCATGAATAAATTACATGTGTATGTTCATGTTGATATGAAGGCATAGGTCACATCTTTTTGAAGTGCCTGCAAGGCCCTTCCTGCTGAAGTACCCAAATTCCCACTTTAGTTAATATGCTGGTCTGCTTTCCTGTGAAATACAGAAAATACATTTATTATGGATATAAGAAGAACAAGGACAATGTTGGACAAGGTCCATCATAGACTAGTTGGACTAGTTCCAAACATCTTTAGGAACTTAAACTGCTGTTGAGATTACAACTACAGACAATATTAGAGAAGGTTGATAAAAAAGCTTCAGAGATAGAATAAAGCTAAATTAAATAACCAAAACATCTTTGATGATGCCCCAGACCTTGACCAATCACAGGAATTTTGTATCTAAAGGAATTTAATGAGAGTCTTGATTTTGAGGTCACAAACGTCTTCCTAAATTGTCTAGTCATTATTAATTATGCTTATAATAATGTTATAAGAATAACATTATTATCAGCAAGTAATAAATTGGAGTGGAATAAGTTTAAAAGTGTCATTATGTCCCTTCTGCTACTACACCTTTCCTCAATCTTAGAATTGTAGAATGGTTTGGGTTGGAGGGGTCCTTGAAGATCATTTAGTTCCAATTCCCCCTGCTATGGGCAGAGACACCTTCCACTACACCAGGTTGCTCAGAGCCCCATCCAACCTGGCTTTGAAATAATAACAATAATTATAACTGTTTGTGGAACACTGATAGAGTGACCTATTTTATTGGCTGTTCTCTCAAGTGCTTTTCAGGCCTGGCTTCACCAAGCTGCAGAACATTTCCTGGAAGGCTCTTGCTTACTCCACAGTACAAGCCTGAAGTGAGCAGAGACATTTGAGTCTACTGAACATGTGTCAAGTACTGTCAAGTCCAGAAACTCCCTGGAAGTCTTCACAGTGCTTTCTGGGGGGAACATCCATCTCATCCTGCCTGCAAACCCTGAGTTGTCCTGGCATTTAACACATGATGGTCACTCTGCTCCACAGGGCAGCAATTCTGCCTAGAAAGCCCAGTAGCCCCAGTACAGGAGCAGTCATTAAAGCATCCTTCAATTCCTGAAAGCCTTTCCCGCAGTCAGGCTCAGCTCTCTCTTAGAAAGGAGCTCAGGATTGGACAGACAGCCTCTTTTCCTTCCTGGACCTTTTGAGTGGTTTCCCATCCCTTCTAATGCTAACACCATCAGATCTCTGGGTACATATATACTTTCCTTCCACTAATCAGGATTATTTCACAAATAAATTTTTTAAAAATCAGCTTATGGTGTTAAGTCCATTGCATTCCTTCTACAAAACAGCATTAATTGCAAAATGGTATTGTAATTTGCAGTCCCCTCCCAAACTGCCAACCTCTTCCAGTTCCTTAGGAGGGGAATCCTTTAGGATTCCTTTTCTTGGTAGCTATAAAGATAGCCCCCTTCCCATAATCACCATCTTAGAGGAAAAAACATTTAAACACCTTTAAAACCTTTTACAAGCTTTCTACAACATCTTACAATCTTTTACAACTTTTACAACCTTTCCCAAAACCAAGCCACTGAACATTTGAAAAACCTCTGAGCCTCACACTGCAAACTTTCTATTAGTGCAACTTATGGGCAGGAAAAATACTTTCATATGAAGTACCTTAACTAGTGTTGTATTATTTTTCCCAGAAAGGGCAGACTGGTCTACTCACCAGACCAGGAAATGGGATGATCTTCCTGAAAATATTTTGGTGTGCACTGGAGTGCTGACAATTCCTCTGGTCCGCTGAGCTGGCACCTCTTTGTTCCATCTGAGGTACCAGAAATTGCCCCAAAAGCTGGGAAATAAACTCTTTGTTCAGTTTGTTAGTGTAGAAAGTAAACATTATTTTACTAAGTGTTAGGGTACATGGGGATAGCACCACAGAACATGCCAGTTATCAAAACCTTTATTTATACATTTGAGCAAAGAAATTAGTGTTCATTGGCTTACAAGCTACAAAGTTCTCTTCATAAATCAGTATTCGATCACCTATTATTATTTATTTATTGCTTCTAATGCTAATTAATCCACATTTTTAGCCTTTTTATTCTTTATTTCTTTTCCCCAGATAGAGCGAATCTCAATAATTGTCTTTATTAGTTTTTCCTTCCAGTTTCTGTGTCTTTGTTGTTCATAAATGCTGCATTCTTTGTGCCCAGGTCTCATCAACAAATTTCTCTCTCTGGTCTAAGAGCACTGCAGCACGTCTGTCCCTACATTTGTAATTTGTTTTTCTAACACATGGGCATCACCCATAGCTTGCCTGCCATCTGTTACCCATTTCATGGATTAAATCTCCTTAAAGCAATTTTCCTCCCCACACCGCTGCACCGGCTCCTTTTAAAAGATTAACTTGTTTGGTAACAGTGCCACCTTTAGGTTCTCCTAAAACGCAGAGTACTTGAGAAAAAATGGTTTTCAGAAACATCCCACTAGCCCCACTGTTGTTATTGTTCCTTTGTTTTCACGGAAACAGTGATGCCACTTCCAAACACTGGCTGGAACAAAGGGATCTCAAACTCTGCTTTACAAGTCTGGGGTGTTGACATTTATCACACAGCAATTGTGACTGTGGTTCCTTAATCTCCTTATCATTTGTATGACGCTCAGCAACTTTAGCTGAAGCTGAACTATACAAGTATGGTAAGAAAGAGCAGCCTTTTTTTTGTAAGAAAAAATAAGAAATTGTAGAAAATAGAGCAGTGAGGCAGCAGCCCAGCACAGACAATACAGAGTGGTTTCTGGAGGAAAGGAAAACATTTAGACAATTAGACATTGTTTACTGGGAGTGACTAACCCAGTGCCCTCATCCAAGACCAATGTGCCCACATAGGCTCTGAAGGTACTGCAGATCCAGTGCCAAGAGAAACTGGTGACCAGTCACAAAGAATCTAGAAGGGACACCAGGCGAGGACTGTGCATGGATGGCAGCGAGCAGATCAGAATCACAAATGCCTCCAGCTATGCCATCTGTGGTTTAATCATTATTCAGAGCACAAAGCACAAATTTTCTGACAAAAAAGACTTTGATATGCAGAATCCACACTAAAGATTTTTGATTTTTTTTTAAAAGTCTGTAGAGGCATAAATTACCCAAGGGGAGGTAATAATGAAAGAAATATCCAAGGGAGTCCAGAGTTATAAGCAGGAGGACTGTATAGTATGGCACAGGCTGCAAACCCTGCCCCCAGATTCTATGAAAATATTTTTGTCTCCTACTCCTATGGCTGCAGCATTGGCAACACTTGGGAAATCCCTTGTAGAATGTACCCACAAGACCTGCAGACACAGCAGTACAGTACGTGCTCAGAGCTGTTCTGACACTCTAGGTTAAGTGAAAAATATACTGTTTCGACAGTCTGTGAAGGACCACTTTGTGCTGGCAGCCCAGGGTAGGAAAATTAGCCAACACCATTTCCAGTTCTTCCCTCTGGAAAACAAAACCAGGTGCTTTTCACATGCCCATGGGCTGACATTGTAACACCCCTAAGTCAGATGTTTATGTGCTTGTCACTGCTTCTGCATGTATCATCTTCCTGCCTGCTTTGTCAGTGACGTTATTGTTATTATTGAAGCTGAAGGAGAGAGCTGGGAATTCAGTGCCTGACAAAGTGCGGAAGCGGGAGGAGCAAGTCCTGGGGCTGTACATCCAGGGCTGCACCACCAGGGCAGGGAGAGAGTACAGTCAGGGATTTGCTGAGCAGAAGTCACCTAGCAATGCCCTCACAGGGCCATGTCTTTGCATCAGAACAGGAAAAAATCCTGGCACTTCTCTCTGATTTGTCATGAGAAATTAAAACCAGGTGTTACCTTAGCTGCCTTGGGAACAGTCCTAGGAATAAAAAGCAATTCACAGGGTAAGAAGAGTTTGAGATCAGTCTGTTTAAATTGCCAGAGTATATTGGTGGCTTAGTGAAACAGGCTAGAAAAGTTCCTCTCTTTTGTCTCTTTTTGAGGAAGAGGCATCACCACAGACCTTCAGTACACCTCCACTGCTATGCTGCAGGCCGTTGGGAAGCAAGGAGGCTAAACACAGCCTTTATATAAAGGTTTAATGCCATGAAACCAGAATTTTCCTTGGGTCTAAACCCTGGGGTTCCTTCAATCCAAGCTATTTGCTATGGGACTTAAAAAAATAATGCCTTCCTTCTGATTCACCACTCTGAGCTCCTCTGACAGTGTCTGGCAACTATGAAAGAATGTTTATATGTCCTGGGACAGACAGAAACATGTTGATGGTGCTTCCTGTACAAATCTTACACACATGAACTGGTGAAGGCTGGGACATGCTGGCTGGTGACATTCCCACTGTGGGCTGCTTTATCCTTAGGTGATTTGGGCATGCACCTGCTGGAACAGACTGTTAGCAGGAGGTCACACTACCCCATAGTAAATAAAAGTATTTAGTATAAAAAAAAAAGTGCCAGTAATAAAAGCTTAGAAAGTAAAAGACCTGACAGGGTTTTTGCAGACACACTTTGGGCATCCAAAAGTAGGTGTCATGATTCAGGTGAGAAAAATCACACCCCAACACACTTTTTCCTGCCCCTGTTCATCCTCAGTCAAGATACTGGGTTGAATTAGGAAATCCGTGTCTCTTTCCCTCTGCTTTTGGTGTGGTCATGGAGAATCACATTATGCATCTGGCTGTTCCACTCATATTCTACCACAACTAAAACATCTGCCCAGATTAAAGATTAGCCTTGACAAAATTCTGCTTCCTCTGGGGTCAAGCATGCAAAGAAAAACTAATTTAATACAATCCAATTTATTGTCCCTAGGGTAGCAGCAATTGATTTTTGTCCTGATTTGAGCAGGCTGAGCCACTCATTAATACCTGCTCTTCTGCTGGTCAGTGAATAATTGTGAGTTGATCTACTCCTAGGGGGAAAACACCCAGACACTGCACGTACCAGCTGAGTAACTGGGTCGAAATTGGCTCGCTGTTTTGGCTTGTTTGCAGAAGTTACCTTTAGCTGTCTGCTGTTTGCAACACACAGCTGGTGTGACACATCACATGGCACCCAGATGCTACAAACAAGGCAACGATCCAGTTCCACCAGCCACGGGGACGGTCCGAGAACATTTTTTTAATTGCTATTTTTTGTACATGTCCCATTCATTTGGGCATTCAGGTCTCACCCCGGGAGCCCCGAGCCGTGTCCCCGCAGGGCGCTGGGCACAGTGTTGATAACCCCTGAGTCATGCTGCGGAGGGCGGCGGCATTTTGCTGCCTTTAAACTTATAAAAAAAATAGATTAAAAATATTGTTTTAAATATTTATTGGTTGTTTACGTGTTGCTCGGCAATAAATCAAGCACGAACAGAACGCGCCGAGCTGAAACGCGACGCGCCCTTCCTTGCACCACCACTTCTCCGCGTGACGTCATGGCTCGGCTCGGGGGGCGTCTCAGCGTGACTTCACACCGGTGCTGTGCCGGGGCAGCGCGCCCCCGTGACGCGAGCGCGGCGCTCTGCCGCCGGAGCTCGGCGGGCGGCGCTCGGCGGGGCCGGGCGGAGCTCTGTGCGCAGCGCCGGATGAGGCGGAGCCAGTGGCAGTAGCAGTAGCCGTAGCCGCCAGTAGACGGACAGCCGGGCGCCATGAAGTTCCAGTACAAGGAAGACCACCCGTTCGAGTACAGGAAAAAAGAAGGGGAGAAGATCCGGAAGAAATACCCCGACAGAGTCCCCGTGAGTGCGCGCTGCCAGGGCGGCCATGGCCTAGGGTCTGGGCTCGGCCGCCTTTGTTTTCCGTGCCGGCCGTCGGCTGCTGCTCGCCTTGTTTTGAAGGCGAAAGGAATGAGTCTAGTAGACATGATCGTGATTTCGCTGATCTGATTCAAATCCCTGGCTGCTTTTCTCCTTAGTGCAAAGCTGGGGCTATTTATGATGCGGGGAGGACTGCATTGTGGGTGGGTGGGTGCGGGGTGGAATACACCTTTTTCCCTGGGACCCGCAGTAAGTCCACAGTGGGAACGCTGCTTATCTTCTCCTGGCATGCGTGGGGGTGAGTGGGGAAAGAGCTCACCCTTGTTTTTGTGAAAATGCAGATCGGTGAGTGGGTTAACGGGGTATTCTTCATACTAAACATGGTTCTGCATCCGGGTCATTTCGTACGGCTCTGTTATTTTTATTTTACTTCAGCTTGGTTTGTCTTTTCAATATAGCCTTCCTCTTTTCCTTTGCATGAGCAAAAGAATGATACTTCTCAATCCTTTTGCCCTCCTGTTTAATCATCGTGTGGAGAAAATGTCACTTGGAATGCAAGGTCATCTAGCTAAATTTTGCTTCCTCATTCTTAGGCCCCTTTGGAGAGTGCCTGTGGCTTCTGGCTTCATAATTCCGAATAATTATTGGGACAAAAAAAAAAAAAAAAAGAAATGACAAATCCATTTAAGTGTAGAGTGTTTTTTCCTTTTTAATAAACAATTTGCAATTTGTTTTTTTTCCATCCCCACTGGCGAGGTCTGCCCTAGATTTACTGCACAAGTGTAATGCATTCAAAAAAACTGGGACCCCCTCTGTAAAACTAATGACAAAGGGGGAACAATTACACCCCATGTTTTCCCTGCATACTAGCAGCATTTTTTTCTGGAGACTGACCCTCAAATGGACTTGAAAATGTTTTTGGAAGTCAGTATTTGGGTGCCTTTGTTCTCTCTGTTTTTTGGGAGGCCTGGTATAGTAGGTTGAGCATGCAGCAGGTCAGCTTGAAGTGTGTGGGGTTGGGTACTTGTGATGAGGGCTCTGTAGGTCTGCTGTGAGACAGGGTGTAAATTGAGGATGGACATGGCAGATTGCACAGCAGGTCATGACAAATATGTCAGGAAGAGCCCTGTGGGGAGCCCAGGACAAGGCCCAGTCTGGCAGGAGGTAAAGGAGATCAAGATAGGGAGGGCATCAGCAGAACTTGGTAAAGAAAACCAGGACCAGAATAACAAGGTGTGCTGGAGTTAAGGATAATTGGAAATGATGCACAGCAAGGCCCAGGTGTGAATTATTAGGGATAGCCTCTTGCACTCTGTTCTTCACATCATTTCTGTGTCTGTCTTTCCTGACAGCAGGATTCTTGAAGATGTCATCCTTTCAGCTGCCTACGCTGCAGTGCTGTGATACATCTCAGCATTTTGATGAGACTTTACTGCCCTGCATTATCACAGTCACCACTCAACAACACAAATGTAGATAGTCTGTATTCTACCCTTAGGATTTTCCTTGTACGTTTTTTTATTGGATGTGAAGGGCTTAGTGCTTCAGAAGAGATAACCTGCATTATCCAGCAAACTGACTGAAGTTGCCAGTCAGTTCAGCAGATCCCCTCCATTCCTTCCCTGCATCTTTGCAGGAGGGAGATGTCTCTTAAGATCTCTTAAATCAGTGGTGATCTGATTTCAATCTTTCCTAGGGGTTTAGAAGCCCCAAAACTCACCTTGTTCACATAGGCATGGCTTCTTTTCCTTTGTTATCTAATGACCAGTTTACAATCCCCCACTTCCCCAGCCTCCCCCAAGTCAGGGTAGTCACAGCAAGCAGCTTGGCTTGTCAGTAGTTTTTTAAATCAAAGGCAAGAACTAGAGGTTTCTCCTCATTGCAGTTTATTGTGTTAGATACTGCTTTGTTTGATTGTGCTGGTAAAAAATGTGAAAAGTGCTGTTGTTGTTCAGCCTGAACCTGTTCAGTGAGATTGCGGTACTCTCCTTCCCTCACAGCATTTACCGACTGCATCTTGTACAGAAATGCATGTCCTACCTCAGACTGCCTAAAGGAGCTTGAGTGTCTTGTACTAGCTTAGGTACTTGAAAATCTTGAGGTGGCTGAGGCAACCATGTTTCTATTTTATAATCAAACCTGGAAATTTCAGGGAGTTTGGCTGTTGTGGCCGCATTAAAATGGAGCACAGGGAAAAGATGTCCTAGTTGGTACGTCTTTGGTGAGATATTTTGCAGACACTCATTTGGCTCTAGAAGGATTCAGGTTAGCATAGCACCATGTCCAGGCTAAATATACCAAGCTCCTTATAACATTTTATTCTGGCATGGTGTCTTGCAGGTGGGGCAACATCATTTTGCTTCCAAACAAAGCTTAGTCCACAGCAGTTCAACCTTTTCTCTTACACAGCAGCTGTGTTTGCTGATTTGGGTTGCCAAAGAGCTATGGGAGCATGGAACCCTTAGAAATTAGTCCCACAGTGTCTCAGGTGGAGTATTTACAGTTATGGGGTCTAAGGAAATTTAAAAGTTTAGGAAGTTCAGAAAATCCAGCTTTACATTTAGTTTTGATGGTCAAAACTCTGCAGAACACCAAGCCACATAGAACGAAACGTGATTTATCTTTTACCAGTTCAAAAATACGTATCGCCAAAAAAAAGTCTGCAGGTTTGTTTTTTTTCTGCACAAACACAGTAGTTCCAAAGGTTTCAATGGAAAAGGAGATAAGGTCACTTTGGGATACTTCCTACTTCTGAGGTAAATATTTTGCCTAACTCTGCTAACAAAAATTATCTTTTAGCAGAAGACCTCTTGGTCTGTTTGATCTTAAAGCTGCTGAGCTTTGTATTTTTCTGTGTTAAAATATAAGGAAATTAGTATTTTGTGTCAGAGGTCTCTGTGGGTCCAGTTGCCCAGATGGTAGGCTGGTTTTAATTATTGTAGGTTTATCCGATTAAGAAAATGCCCATAGCTATGTGAAATATAGATAATAAACTTAAATGATATTAATTTCAAAGTAGGTTGTAACTCCTGAAGAATTGGACATTTTTTTAAAAATCCCTGGTGAGCTGTAATCTCTCTTTAATTCTTTTCTTCATTCTAGAGCACTTGGTATTGATGAAAGTAGAAATTAGGATGTGAGACTACTGGGAATAGGGCTGATTTTGTGCAAGGCAGTTTGGAATTGTAGCCTGGAAAGAGTTTAACTTACTTGTGTTCATGTATTAGCCTCCTGACAGCTTCACACAAAATTAACCTGAAGTGGTAACATCAAGGTGTCCTAATTATTTTTTTTCTCAGCCATTATGGTTTATTTTTATGTCTGGACTCTTTTTTTCACTCACCATGCTTACTGCTGCAGCCCTGGGCTCCCAGCACAGCTACTGGGAGTGATTTTAAGTTGTCTTCTGTTCTTAAGGTCATCTCACCTGTGTGTTTGTTACAGATTATAAATACCTGGTAACACCTTCAAAGGGTAATATCCTTATCCACTGATGCTTTTTAAACCATTTTTGTTTATGATACTCATCATCTGTTTCTTGCTTTCTCTCTCTCTTTTTCCAGGTAATAGTGGAAAAAGCACCCAAAGCCAGAGTACCTGACTTAGACAAAAGAAAGTATCTCGTGCCTTCCGACCTCACAGGTAACAATGTCTACCTCCTTTCTTCCTGATTGTCAGTGAGAGGGTCTCAGAAGTGCTTTTTACTCTGTGATCAGCTCAAAGAAAATATCCACATAGGCTCAGCATCTCGTTTATCTGCTATCCTTGTAACATTTATACCTTACAGCCCGGATTACAACATGCAGAATTCTCTGGGATCTTTTGAGGTGTCTCACTGGCTCAGCTAGCATGTCACAGCTGAGTTCTAACCATGACAACAGTGGCTAAATTGTGTGTCATGGGCAGCGTCATCATCACCAGACAATGATGACCTAGCTGCAGAGTTGCCAGAGGCTATACTCTTGTTGCAGGAACAGACAGATTCTTGCAGTAGCCCCACCCTTTTCCACCCCTGTTGCTGTAGTCATAGCTGTAAAGTTCTTTTTCTGAAGGGTCATGCTGACCTTGAGTGTGACTGCATCTGTGTTTATTTAAGAACATGAATGAGTTAAAAGAACAGCATTTATTCTTCATGCAGTATTTACTGGACTGTGAAAAACTTTGTTGTGCAACATAGTTCAAGTAAATAATAAGATTTTTTTTCAGGAATGGTGTAACCATTTACACCAAGTCTAAATTCTCTAAGATGTCATTGAGACATCTTGTACTTGAGAAAGTGCCAGCTCTGGATGGATTGGCTATAGTTACAGTCATGAAGTTACTGCTTCTATTCCTTTTTTTCATGCATTGTTCATTTCTCCTACTTTTTGTATACAGCATGTGACTTCCACCACCACAAGAAAACTGCCATGGTTAGGGATAAAATGCAAAAATAAACAACAACAACAAGAAAAAAAACCCTCCAACATTCCCTCTGCATCTAAGGCATTCTTTGTTCCTCCTCAGTTGGCCAATTCTACTTCTTAATCCGAAAGCGGATCCACCTGAGGCCAGAAGATGCTTTGTTCTTCTTTGTCAATAACACCATCCCTCCCACCAGTGCTACCATGGGCCAGCTGTATGAGGTAAGCCTGGCTCTTTTCTCTTGCTTTTTGTTGGCAAGAACAATGTCCAGAAGTGTCAGTGGTTTCAACTTGGTCACAGATGCCTGAACACGGGGACCCTCTTTTCCTGAGCTGTGTTCCCTCACCTGGTCAGGAGTGGATGGAGTTCCATTCCCCAGTTAGGAGCCTGGGGAACCTTACCAATTCAACTAGGTGTTTGCTAGTTGAAAGGGTTGTGGCAAATAGTTGCCCCAGCAGTGATATATTGGTCCTACTACTTTAACAGAGTATTTAAATAAACCACTTCCTTTTTGGAGGAAAGATTGAGGCTGGGGAGGGTGGAGAGGGTTTTGCTGCGTATACAAGAGATTTCCTTTTAGCCAGTAAAAGCAAGTAAAAAGCTAGCAAAAGGGCCAGGTATGACTGGATTTCCATTTGTCTAGAAATACTTTCTTGGGGAACACAAATTCTTTGTCTAGAATTACTTTTTTTGTCACTTGTACTGTATAAGTGAGGATTATGTAGGCTGCTGTGAGCATTACTGCCCACTATTTCTACTCAGCAGGGTTATTTGATCAACCTTAAAGACGTATTGGATGCCCATATTGCTCAGTTCTGTAGCCATTATATAATGGGTGGTTTGCAGCCTGGATTGATTTCTGCTGGGTGTTTTAATAAAAGAGCTGTGGTATGGTGCTTTGAGCCTTGTTTGTCCGGTCACTTTTTTGACAGTAACTGGACACTTCATCAGTCTGTGTACTGATGAAGATTATAAAAGATAACACAGGCAGGGTGCTTTCCAAATCTGAACACATAGAAGGAAGGGGTCTGACTGTGCGGAGCTGAGGTCAGATCTCTGTTACTAGCACTCGGCAGAATTTTTGTGTCAGTGTAATTACTTAACATCTCAGCTCTACTGCCCTTACATAAAACAGGACTCAGAAATACAGCCTCTTGTCAAAGTTTTCTGAATAAAAATACAATCTAGAGGTGGTTTTCCACTTGTTAAATCCTTCCAAGTCTCTCTCTTGATCTTAAGACCATAACATACCATACTGAGACACTGGTGAACAGTCAGAGCTCTTTGTATTGCATGCTTGCAATACAGCCTGGCTGTGGCTTTTCAAGAAAATTCCCTGAAATATGTAAATTCCCTGCCTGTATGTAGAAGCAGAGCTGTGGACAGAGTTCTGTTTGGTCTTGGGAAGCAAAGCTTTTGATATAAACGAGAGGAGCAGCAAAAAAAAAAGTTACCTGCTCATGTTACAATGTTCTCTGGGTTGGGCTTCTCCCGCATGTGGTGAGTTTCCAGCTTTGGCTCCTCACTTTGTCCCTTTGTCCCCTGGCAGGATAACCACGAGGAGGACTATTTTCTCTATGTGGCCTACAGCGATGAGAGCGTCTATGGCAAGTGAGCAGCAGCCCCCCCCCGCATGCAGGCTGGATGGACTGATGGAATGGATTGGTGGGGGCGGGGCGGTTGCTGGAGAGGCAGGAGAAGGATGCATGAGAAGAAAAAAAGAGAACTGGAAGTGAACCACATGCATAATGTCATCAGCTTCCACGCATTAATTAGAACCATTATTTTTTAAAGTGAGAGGAGTCAGGGTAGGGGGACAGGGTAGGGTGAACTTGAAGACTAATGAGAGGTTTCACACTGGGGGGGCGGGGAAACTCCACTGTTCACAATTCTTCTCTTGCCACAGCTGGAAGTAGTTAGTGCTGGAGGCTGCTAGACAAGCCAGCATAGAGAAGCTCCAGGAGAGTGACTGGGTGGGATGGCCATTTTCATGTAATCCTTTCATTGGATGAAGAAGGCATGCCATGTATTGTACACTGACCTTGTCCTGTCTTGTCTATGGCTCCCATTCAGTGAGCTGTGAAACATTTCACTCTGCCCACACAAGGCTGTCCTGTGCTGACAGTCTTCACTCCAGCTGCTACCTGTGAATTATTCCAAGGTTATTGTGTTTCCCATCATTTCCATCAGTATTAGAAGGGTTTGTATCTCTGTCCATCAGTATTAGAAGGGCTTATTCTGAGGGCTGGGAACTCCTCAGCTGTGAGACATAAAGGTTGGGGAAAGGAAGGAAAGATTCTGCAATTTTTTTTTCCTTTGTTGCTTTAATTGCAACTGCTGGACAGAAAAAACGACCCTTTTGTTCTTTTCAGTGTAGTCAACTGATAAACTCATAAGCACAGGGTTAGAAAGGATCTCAAGAGCCCACACCAACTCTGAGACAGGCCTGAGTATCCCAAACATGTCCACCATGGCTGCTCATCAAACTTGTTTTTACTGAATTTCCCTGAGGAAGATCCTGGAGGCTACTGAGATTGTCTGTTCAGTTCCTAGCTAGCCTACAAGTGAGACTGCTTTTCCTGATACCTAACTTTAGTCACCCTTGCTGTGCATTAGGCAACTAACTACTAGTGGTCTTGTTTTTGGTGAACACAGAAAATTATCTATCAGTGTTGTCCTTGTACCAGTTTTCTGCAGATTTGAAGATGGCAGAATTCCTGTGGGTTTAGACTTCCCTTCCATGTCTCATCCCTGTACAGCCCTTGCACCACGTGCACAACCGTAGGAAATCAGTCACTGCCACATGTGTTTTGCTGGCTTTTTGTGATTGGGCAGCAGTGCCTCTGCCACAAGAGAGGTTCTTTTAGACTTGAAGGGAAAAGGGAATAGATTATCTGTAGATTTTTTTTTTTTTTAATTTTAAGCCAATGTTGTTCTTAGAAGGGTGTCAGATGGGTGCTGTCCTGTGCAAGCCTTATGCTTTCATGCTAAAGTAGTTTCTTCCTAGTGGCACGAACAGCAGATTTTCCCATTATGAAGGAAAAGTCTTGAAGAGTGAGCTGGCTTTCAGGAAAATTCTGGGTCTTATCTAAAAATCAGAGAACTAAGCCTAAATTACTGCAAACATTCCTACATTTAAGAGAGTGATCAAGAGGAAGGACAAAAGAAGAAGGATGGAGAATACAGGTGAATTCCAATTGAGGTTGAAGGCGTTTGCTCAGTTTACTTACCTGTAAGATTAGATCACCATTCCCTGTGTTCCTCAGGAATGAGAAATCAAGATGAGTGCTTCTCTGAGTGTGGGGAACAGGAAATCAGGTTTCAGCCTTCTCTGACTGTTGTTATGTGGAGGTGCATGAGGCAGGAGAGCTGATGGGAGCGTCAAGTGGGAGTTACTGGCAGAACTGTGTGAAGGTCAGGGAGGGCATTGTGGCAGGGCAGGAGGGTTACTGCCTGTTTGGAGTGCCAAGTGCCAGAAGAATGGAAGAGAAGGGAGGAACCACCAAGAATGCAGAGAGTAGTCAGAATGGGCAGACATAAAATGAGGGAGCAGATGAAGTAGTTGGCATAATATCCCCAGTATTACATCCTGAACTTCAGGTTTGCTGTTCCATCCTGTGTTCATCTGGAATAAATGTGTTTGGATGAGTTGTTCCTACTGCCAACTCAGATCTAACTTCAGTTTCTGCCTGCACTGCTCAGTCCTCTGTTTTAGACTCATTTTCCTTCAACTACCAAGCTTTCATCACATCCTTTGGGTGCAAATCTGCGTCAATCTCTTGTTTTAGGAAGCTCTGAATGTTCTGAAGCAGAGAACAGACACAGGAGGCTTTCTAGGATAAAAGAGAAGACACAGGCAGATGGTGTGCATCTCTCTGCTGCTGTCCCACTTGTTCATGCCAAGCACGTTGTTAGGCACACTCAGGGGAGAAGAAGTTGGCATCTGGGGTGCTTGGTTTTGTGTTCAGTCCTCCCCTCCAGCTGTTTGGTTTATAATTGACACGTGGGACTAATCACAACTGTTTGTTAAGTGTGGAGTTTACTGTTTGATTTAATTGTTTCACAGTTCTTTCAACTGAATTGTGGCCTTTCTGTTTTTGTGCTAGTATTGTACAAGGTAATGATGGTAATTTTTTTTGTGTTGGTTAGCTGCAGGTTCTTGTAAAATAAAGTTCAGACTAGAGCTTAATTAACTTAACAATAAAGATGCATTTGAAAAATCACAGATTGGCCCAAAATGGGTGACTAGCATTTCTTCCTGATGTTGGCTTGTAAATAAAGGGACAGCTTTGCCAGAACTTTTGCTGCTGCTTTTCCCCACAACCCCAGATTTACTTCGTCCTCCCAGGACAAGTCCCATCTCTCCTATTTTTGGTGGTATTGTCACATACACACCTTGCTGTGTCTTGCCAGCAGTGGGAATTTACTTAGACCCAGAAGATGTGAGAAAGTCTTAAGATGCATAATGAATACACTGATGTATTTTCTGCCATTTTAAGGCTTTGAACAGTGATGGGTCCATGGGGGCATCACCAGCCCTGCCTGTCCCTGCCAGGTATCTTGGGCCACCTGTTCTGATGCCTGTGGCCCAGGACTGTGGCCACCTGTGCCAGCACTGCTGCAGCAGGGCTGGCCTGCAGCTGCCCTCAGCTGTTCTGCCCTCAGCTCTGTGAGGCCTTGCCTTCTCTCACCCCTGCATCACCATGAGCCCGCTGAGGCCCTGCCCTCAGCCCTGTGAAGCGATGAGTCTGCTGAGGCCTTGCCCTCAGCCCTGCCTTTACCACGCCCTGGCCTGTCAGTGGGATTCCTGCCTCATCACCTGGTAGATGGGGCTTGTCACCACCTCTGTACCCCACGGCCTCTGGTGGGTACAGTAGGACAGGTCTTATGTGCTGTGCCAGCGATGTCCCTCAAGGAGCCACTCATCCTTCATGTGTCACTACAGCCCAGGTTAAGGTGGAACTCACCATAGGAAGAAGTGGGAGAGACCCGGGTATCCGCCATGCCACAAGGCCATCTTAAAGGTAGGAGAGCAAAGATGAGAAAATCTGGGATTCCTTGAAAAGGAAGCCTGCAGAAGTGACAAATGAGGCTGCTTTTCCATGTGGATATTTGTGTGCTGAGGGGGAAGGAGTCCTGCTGAGAGCTGGCAAAACCGGACGTTGCCATTTGTTCAGCACCACGACTCCAAGCCAGGCTCTGGCAGTGTGTCTTGGTTTAGTTTGGGTTTGTCAATTTCAATATACTTAGTTTTTGTTGTGAGATAGAATTAGGAATAAAAACAAGGCAGACCTAAAACTTAAAAGGGTAAAAAGAAGATTTTTATTAGCAACGCAGAGAAAAAAAACAATTTGGAATAAGATTTTTCGACTACTCTTTCCTTCCTCCTACTTTCTACATTTTTAAACAACAACATACAGAGACACTTTAGTTAGTCCTTTACTTAATTGTTTTAGTTTACTATAGGGAGAGGAGGTTTTTTTCTTGTTTGGTTATAGGGATTTTTTCAAGAGAAAAATAAAGTTTTCTTATGTCTTTACTTTCACAATTCACATTTGTCTGGGAAAAACCTGTAAATCATAAAACTTTTCTTATTTTTACAGCTCTTTTAGAGGTGTGTTTGTGGGCCATGTCAAACTTATGGGGTATTGTTTTTAACTGTAAGCTGTTTAAAAGCAAAAGTTTTCTTTCTTTCTTTTTTTAAATTATTTTTACCTTATTTTACCTTATTTTACCTTATTTTCCAGAACAGAGGTTTCCCCTTTCCCTTGGGGCAAAGGACCTTTTTTTTAAACACTTGAACTTTTTAATGTTTTTTTTCCACCATTTTTAGCAATTTTCAGTGCAGTACAGTTCACTTTGTAGCTTACAAAAAGGTTTTTCAGCTAACTTTCACTGCTCAAGTACAAAAGTGGTGTAAAGTATATCTACGTTATCTTCCACTCCCCCTCTCACCCTTTCCTGGGAAAATGGTGCCACAGGGATGTTTGTCCCTGCCATGCTGCTTTGCATGTTTGTATCAGTGCCATTGCTGAGAGGCACTAACACAAAATGTGAATGTAATTTACCTGGTCCAGATGTGTAATATTAGCTTGTGCTCCAAGGCTGTTTTATTTATAACCTTTGTTCTGTGGGTTATAGAAATAGTATTAAAGCAAGGCCTGGGGGAAATGATGAGCTGTTTTAGAGTGGTTAAATAATTAATTCTCTGCCTTGGTCACTATCACTACACCTGGGATCCTTTCTCCAGTCATCCTGATGCTTTCCTTTGAAGAAAATATTTTCCTAGAGCAGAGACTACCCAAGTTCACTTATGTTGGGGCCTTACAACACCACGGTGAAGGACATAGATGAACTAATATAAAAAGTCCCAAATCATGCTAAACACTGATGTTTTCCATAAAACATTCATGTCTGAGATGAAAGGAACACTGATTAAAACAGAAATAAGACTACCAGAGGGAGAAAGTCCAGCTCATTGTTGTCACTCAGATGAATGCTTCCCCAGGGTGAAGCACAGAGAGTAACTGAAGAGCTCATTGCTGTCGTGGCACTTGCAGGACTGACCCAAACAGAGCACATCTGACTACAAACAAGCCAATCTGATGAGCTGTTTGTGTTCCTGGAATCTTGCAGGTATCCCAAAGCACAGCTCAGACCTGGATATAGATGTGTTACAGGAATTAGTTCATATTCTACTGAAAAAGCTGGATCTTGCAGCACCTATCTGTAAAGGAAGGGTTGGATTCTCTCTGATTTTGCTCTCTGGCCAATGCCATCTGCATGTTGAATTGTTCTTTGGCAATTAAAAGATTGTTAATAAATGCTAAAAAATAGCAATACATGGAAGCAGAGGGAGAACATAAAGGTCCTAACTTTCAAGTGAGAACATTGCTAGAACTGTATTAGGGTGGAATGTACTGAATTATTAGCTGAAGGAAAAACTGATCTGATTCATTTCCTGACCACTCTTTATTCCCCCATATCTGGGAGGAGTCTGTCAGAGCTCAGGATCTTGTTTTAGCTTTTTGTCACCACCCTCTCTTTATTATTTGAGCTGCCTCCTGCAGTATCCACACACCATTCAGAAACCTAGAGAGCTTTCAGGAGGTAGCAGTTCTTGTGCCTCACCATCCTTGAGCCTTTTCAGGATGATAAAACCTTGGGTTTGCTAGCTTGCTACTTAATCCCTTAACAATTTTCCACATAGTAGCAGACCCTCAGGTAAATCCCTACTGTTTACAGAGGATATAACTCTCTGCTGCTTACTAGGGGAAAAACATTTCCATTCAGTGTTCCCAGCACATGTGGCAAGTGTCACAACTGTCACCAAATCTGCAGACAGTTTCCTTGCTGCTGAAAATCTGGCTTTGCTCTCCCAGATACGATCCCTTCTGCAAGTGCTCAGCATTATGGATGCTTCTTCCAAGGGACTGATGGAGCACAGGGCGTAACAAGAGGGTGGCAATTGCCTGCAGAACTTGAGAGTGTTTCCTAATGAGTCAGGGAGATCAGGACTTGGGAGGTCTCCTTGGAGTAAACCCTTTACCTTTTCTTTGCCTCTTGTGTCTTGCAGTATCCTATTCCTCCAGTAGCACCTGCCCTTTTCCCAGCAAGATTGGCAGGAACAGAAAGCTTTCCTTACCCTTTGATGTCCAGCCAACTTCTCTCTAAAGATAACAGAAGGCTGACATGTCATGCAGCAGCCATCCCCTATCTCCATGTCCTGGAGTTCAAAGACATTTTGCAGGAGGGCTGAAAATGCCTTACATCTGTCACAGTCTGCACAATCTGAGTGGGGGTCGTCATGGTTTGTTTGACCACAGGGTGCAAAAGACAACAGCAAGAGACTAAGGTTTTGTTGAGCAACAAGCAGTAAAGCAGTTTATTGAGGGCTAATAACTCAGTTTTGGGGTAGTGGTAAGAGGGAGAGAGATAAAGGTGACAAAGCAGAGAAAGAGAGAGAGAGAGCGAGTGCGAGCACGGGGGATAGCTACCAACAGATGGGACATCGTCCTCAGATCATCTGTCGATGTCTTCATCTGTTGGGGAGAAAGAAGTCTTGGGGGGCTCTACAGAGGGTAATATTTTTATAGTCCCTTTCCAAGGTATGTAGCCGCTGGCCAAAAGGTGGGGAGATTTATGTGCTATTGTGTTCAGAGGACCGTGGCTTCAAGAATCAGGTACAGAAAATACGGCTGTTCTAGCCCCGTATCTGCCCGAATGCACTGTACTGTGACAGTACAGCACACATACCACTACACAGTCCCTTGTCAAGCATCCACCTTAGCCAGGCCAGAACTCCTGCCCACAGTGAGAGGTGGGGTCTCTCAGAGTCTCAGTCTCTGATGATGATTGTGAGGCAATTCAGGGAATCTTTGGACCAACCCTTACAACATCCCACATCATTCCCACACACCTGTGAACACATCACCTTGCTCACACACCCAGAAGTGTGGCTATTTCCTGTACACCACACCATGCTCATCCCAAACACACCTAGAACACAAACATGTCCACCTTTTCTGCCACACCTCCCATCACAGAGTGGAAATGAATTGTGAAACACAGGGTGGAAAAAATGCATAGAGTAATACACAGGTGATTACAGAAAAACTTGCAAGTGTAAAAGGAGGGGAAAAAAGAACCTACTATAGCCCTCAGAAAAGTCTACAGCCACTAAAGTGCCTCTCATCTTTGGAGTGTAAAGGATGCCAAGAAAGCACTTTGTCATAGGAAATGCTAAAAGAAGGAAGCCCACTACACACAGCCATATTTCAGAGGTGATGAACCTTGAAATCCCTGTCTTTCTTTCTCTAGACTTTGCAACTGAAGGTGAGAATTAGTGTCTGAAAAAGCAAGACCCTTCTGATTAGGACTGGATTGTGTAGGGATGAAAAGAGGGAGGCAAAGCTGGTGTATTTGCAATTTGTGAAGTGCAGATGGAGGTAGTAGTGTGGTGGAACAAGGTGTGGGAGGGGAGCAAGGACAGATGAGTGTAGGATATAGATGAACCTGGCAGAATTGTATGGGAGGCCCAGCACAAAAGTAACGTACTGATTTCCAAGGCAGGAATGAAAAGGACTTAAACTGATGCCAAAGGTATTGCAGAAAAAGCTCCTCCAGATTAGGTGGGTGGTTGCTCCAACAGGAATTCAGGCTGAAGGTACAGGACATCCTAAATGCTTTTGTCTAGTATCACACAGAAAACTCATGGCAGGGCAACGGAGGGAACAGGGATGACCCTTCTTTTTCTTTTGAGATGTTCTGAGCCCTAGAGCAAAATGAGCATATAATTTAATGAGTGGTATCATTATGCAGATATGCTGGCAATCAAATGAAGTATCTAGGAAAGAAGTAGAAAACAATGGGTAAAACAAGCCTTTTAGAAAAGGCAGGAGTGAAGCTGCAATTCACTGTGTAAAAATGTATATAATGATGATGGAGAAGGTGATAATACAGATTAGAATCTGAAATAAGTATTGCTCCACTTTCCAGTGGTTGTTCAGATGTAACATTGGAATATTTCAGATCTCACTCAGTGCATTTTTTTCCAAGGAGCAGAAAATGAGCAGTGACAGATCTGATCATATTTCATTAGTTTGCATGTTATTACTTCACACTTACATATTAAATTCTCAGTTCCTTCAGAAATTATCTCTTTGAAGTCTCAGTGGTCCCATGGGGTAGCTCTTACTGTCCCAAGCCTGTTGCTGGGAAATGGAGGTGCAGACATGTGGACTGGCTTGCCTCAATGCTGTACAAAGAAACAGTCAGAAAAAAAAGCCTCGTCTCCCTGATCTCTAGAAATTCTCAAGCTTTTGCTCTTTACACAGCACAATTTGAAATGTGGATTCTGTACATTTACAGGTATTTCCTTAGTGAAAGAACCCCCTCATTAGCTCTAGAAAAATACAGTGCTGTAACATTTTGACGTTCTGCCATTTGTGGACTGGGAAAGCTCAGATTTCTTTGCCAGAATCAGCAACAATGAGCTAATTCCTCCTCTTGACATACTGCCAAGGAAACACTGCTGAATTGTCTTTGAGCAACAGCTCTCTGCAAAGCTCATTGATACATTTATCAGTGCCTTCTTTCTCTGGAACAAAAGAGAAATCACAATGGAGGCCTGGGAGAAAGAAAAAAAAAACACATTTTCTTCTTGTCATTGGAATTTAATGGATTTTTGTCAACTTAAAAGTATTTAGTATCTGGTCTATTTTACTATGAACATGTTTCATAAACTTTGCAAATTTTGACAATTCCAGAAGGCAGAACATGAAGTGAGTATTTGGACCAGTTCCTGAGCTCTTGAAAAATCACGAAGCTGCTAAAGCAGGTTTGTATTTCAGCATCTTCTTTTATTGCAATATTCTAATATTTTTGCAGAAAGCAGAAAACACACACAAGTAGGGCATCCCATGTAGAAGGAATTGTAATTTCACATGGTGCACTCACACTTCTCATGACTCAGGTGTTGTAGGCCAGTTGCTCCCATAGCTTGGATATTTTCTCTGCTTTCTGCAGTTGGTGTTGGGCTGTCCTAACTACAAAATTACAAAAATCTCCTCTGCGAAGAATTCTTGGCCAGAGCCTGCTCCCCGGGAAGGATATGAACATACCACCTGGTCTAGCAGCATATGCTTGAACAGAATAATAAACAATTCTAAAAGGAAAGTAAGCTGTGCTGGGCGATTCAGAGTGAGATAGTAACAAGAAAAGAACACCACTCAGTGACTTAAAATCTAAGCTTTGCTTGCTGAGGGAGATGATTTAGTGGGTGGCTGGCAATTTCTAGCTGTGAAACACACACAAATAATCCAACTGCAAACTTTGTGTCTCTGAGTGATACCAGGGGCAACAAGTCTATATTGAGCAGGGTTTCTGTAGCAAGGCTGCCAGACTGCCATGTGCAGGAGCTGCCTCACAGCTATTTCCAGCTGACTTTGATACGGATGTGAACAGCCCAGGACCTCAGCCTGTCAAAGCCAGTCAGAAGATCCCCAACAGAAAATATGACACCCCTGCTCAAAGAGATTTAAGAAAGAGCAACACCCAGAACAGGGACACACCTGAGAGACTGTGGTTTGTGGAAAACCCACATCAGAGCAGCAAATGAATGGGCTGGCAGAGAGAAACCACTGCATTCAAACCTCAGCCTCCTGAACTGCTCACCACATCCTTGAAGGGACTGGGAGAGGTTGAGTGTAATACATGGCAAAAACAGGATAAGTTGGGACCAAGAAGGGTGGGAGTGGTGTTGGACTGAAATTGAGTTGGGAGGAAGAGGGAAAAAAAGGTGTTTGCCTAAATATTTGTTTAATTGTTTCGCTTTTCTTCTTTTCTTAAAGGCCAAGCCAGTAATGAAAAATTTGCTCTAGTTGATGATACATTAAATTAAATTCTCCAAGTCAAGACTGCTTTGACCATGACAAGTGCCCTTACTCCACCTGCTAAAACTGTCCAAGAGCAAGCTGGTGGCACAGCTTGTACATGTACCAGTTACAACTCAAGTTTAGCCTTCTGTGTGATGGGGTTCCTGCCCTCAGCAATAATTGTTTTACTGCCTAATGGATGTGGCTACAAAGTCACTAGTGTCTTCATTTTCAGGTCAGGCAAGGCTGCTTTAGATTTATCCACATGTTAATTAATGGTAATTTCTGGTGTCACTAATATGTTACAGTGATGTAAGGTTGTTACAAATTCCTCTGAGTTTCTTTCTGATCTGTACCTGAATTATTTGGAACAGCAAGGATATAACTCAGAGCCTTGGCTGAGTTTCCTCCAACAGCTGTTTGTGCTTTCCTTGTTTTCCCTAGGACTTACCAGATTCAGGTCTCATTTTGTCTGAGTGATAGTTCTGGGCAAGTTGCATCACATGACAAGCCTAACTTCCATTTCCAAAGGATCTCAGCAAAATCTACAGAGATTGATACTAAAAAGATCATCCTGCTTATAGAAAGGCAGCTGTTCTTTGAGCTGCAGAAAACAATCACAGATCAGCTACCTACAGGGTAGAAAAAGCATTAAAACATCAGGGCTGTAAAGCAGGAATGGGGAGATACTGTCTGCTGGAACTGGATTAATACTTGCAGAAGTCCTGAAGATAACTCACTCATAAGCATAGTTTGAAAAATACATTGTTTCCAAATGGCACAGTTTTGCTTGGAAAAATGAAAGATGTAAGCCATGTATAATGTGGGAGTTTTGGAAGCAGCAAAAATGAAAGACTAACTTACATAAGGAGAGAGCAGCGAAAAATTCTATAGGGAGGCTACAATTTAGGGATAGTGGTTTTTTCTGTGGAGTTTTGTACTCATCTTTAAAAGTGCAGATAAAGAGATGGGTTTAAGTAGTTTAACTGAGTGTGAGACAGAAAACCTCCAGTTATTCTGATTTTCCACCTTCAACAACTATTACAAGCTTTTTTCTATTGAGAACTCATGTCTTAGTGAAAGGACTCAAATAACCACTGCTTACATAAGATATTCATTTGTCTGCCTGGTGGGGTGTAGGAGCTGTGAATCTCCAAAGTGTGGAACAGATTAAAAAGTCATCAGAAGGGACAGATTCAATAATGTTAGTGCAGGACCCAAGACCACGATATTAAGTAGGATTCACTGTTATGAAATTTAGAAAAACACTTGTCAGTCCTGTCAATAATGTGAAAGTATTTACAGTGTAAAGCAGAATAACCATATCCTTTGTCCTAGATTGGAGGACAGGTGTCTGTTAAGAAAGGCAGGAGCCTCTCTTTGAAATGGAGAATGTAAACCCCTTCCTTCCAAATTATTATAATTTTGAAATGAAGGGGCTCTCAGGCAAAGATATGGGAATGAGGAATAACAGTTCTTTACTAGGGAAATTAAAATAGAAATAAAGTACTACAAAGAAACAAACCCCAAACCCTGACAAAGTCAGGCAGGGTGCTGATAGCAGTCCAATTTAATGGTGGCTATAGTCCTTATGCAGTGTTAGATGAGGTTCGGTTGAAGCAGTGGTCCTGAAGAAGGGTGCAGTTTTCCTCTGAAGATCCAGTGATGATTTGGAAAAGTCCAGTTTTCTTCTGGAGTCCAGGGGAAAGGGGCTGCCTTAGTGTCCCAAAACCCCTGGTTTTATCTTGGTAAGAAATGTTGGGCTATTCCCCCTGGCTGGAGCAACTTCCAATGGGATGAAGTAATCTTATCAGTTCTACAGTGGGACTCAATGGGCCATTAGCAGAAGATATCTCCCTGGAGGAAGGATGGGTTGTGAAAAGATAAAGAACAATGCCCCACCTGGTTTCAATGGATGGCCCATTAGCAGAATATCACCCATGGAGATCAGGATCACTGCACCCATCCTCAATAGATGGTGATAGAATAGATACCTTTTATCACATCCTGTGTTATAACCCAAGACATCCTTCCAGCTGGATACTAATACACTTCTCTGGAGCAAGAAATACCAAGAGCCTTTAAATGTTAGGAAATAGCAAAAAAAGGAGCCTTAAGAATTTACACTAGAAGAAAAACAATAGCTGCTGGTTTCTTCTTTCACTGGCATTACAGAAAAGCTTCAGTTTGGGTTTTATCAGAGCATGCTCTACATCTAAAATCTGAGACAAGATTCTCCTCTAGGGTATATTCCAGGCACTGAGATTGGTAGAGCTGCACAGTAACATCTTGCCTACTCTGTAAGCACCAGCTTAAAATCTGTCTCCTTCTCTGGCATCAGAACAAGTAATTTGATAAAATCAGGTTTCCTTTAAGGAATTTTTCTTTTCCCTGGAGAATGTAATGCAATCAAATGCATTTCATCAACATACTTGGGAATTTGAAAGCAAAAACAAACAGCAAACAGAGAAACAAAATTAATTAGCAGGTTTGACTCACCTACATGATTTATTTGATGTCAACTGACAAGATTCTGGTCCAGAAGTAATGAAAGAAAAATTAAGAAGGAATTTAAATTAATTGAAAATATCAAAATGCATGTCTGCAGGAACATTACATTTAATTGGAAGTTTATTTCCAACATATTACTCGCTGCTAGATAATTACTGTTGCAAAGCATTTTAAAGGTTCAAAGTGCTAAGAACTGCCAGATTTGGCAGCATCTGCTCCTGTAGGAAGTTGATAAGACAGGGTTTTTTTTACACACATATTTTCTTCAGCTTTCCAAACTAGCTACATAAAATAGTGCTTATTCTTAGAAGTTCTCAGCTGAAAATCAGCTGAAAGTTCCACCCCAAACTACAATTGTAGAATTAATGGATATTTCACCACTCTATTACCCAAAATTCTGACAATACAGAAGTCAGATCACAGTGGAAAAATTCCCTTCTTCCTCCATGGTTCATATTACTAAAAAAAATAGACTAGGGATTCAAATTATTTTAAAAGTGCTGATTATATAAACTTGGTTTTTCTCCATTTTTTCCTGACACTGTGTACATAGCAGAATTGCTTTCAAATTTTATAAAACACCATAAGAAAAAGCTTAGTCATTTAACACCCTGAAGGTAGCATAGAACAGAAAGCGAACAGGGTTTTCACCAAGACAAAAAGCAAGGCAGATATATTTAATATTCTCCTTCTATTTTTCTGATGAGCAGCTCAGCAGTGTACAGTGCCTTTAAAAGAAAGCTGTACTATAATATTAATTTTTTTCTTAAAATGTGTACACACATTTTCATTCCATAGTCCAAATAATTTCCCACATCTCCAGTGCTGTCAGTGTAGTTTGTGAATCAAATAGTTGATTATGGAAAAGTCACAAACTTGCAGAAGTAACACAATCCTATTTCTTTCATGCCTTAGACTCTATAAGGAGAATGGGACAAAAATTCCATGTGCATAGAAAAGAACTTGTATATTCATGAGGAGCTATCAGACATATTAAACAGGAGAGTGCTCCTCAGAGGCTGAAACAACACCCTAGATGAGAGGAATTTAAAAGCCAAGGGTCCTTCCTGGTTTGCTTTACATTCTGCTAGGAAGAAATACAGAAAACAACAGAATTTGTTGAAGTATTTGGAGTACCTCTTCTGTTTTTCTCACATGCTGTGCTGGGTTTTGTAATTCAAAGTGAACAGCACTTATAGAAAACTAAAGGAAATAAACAAGGAAATTGCTTCTGAATAGGTAACAATTTTAAATAACTAAGGTATAATGAGAATTAAACATTCTTTAAATTACCTATGAAGAATGCAGGAAAATAATAAGCTGCTATTGCATAACTTTAACTAACCTTACTTTTTTTTTTTTTTTTTTAATATGAAAAGGGTGCTAAAGATGAGATTTTCAGAAATATTCTTTAGGCAACAGCTGTTTTGTCATCTCAAACCTCCTGGGTGTTAACATCTCAATTTTATCGGTAAAACCAGCTTTATTTCTGTAACAAACATTCTTCTTCCAGCTAATTGTAATAACTTATTTTGTGACTGCTTAGGGCAATGAAGCTAACTACATCATCATCAGTATTTCAAGAAATACTGTCATAATATACCACTAGATTATCCCTTAAAAGTCATCCCAGTCGTCCTGTCATGTAGTCAAGGTGTTGTTGCACAGCATAGGACATTGTGTGATTGTGGCCTACTTGTCACAAAAATTGGAACTATATTTATCTGTCTGCTGAATCCCATGGGAAGAAGTGCTGGATGAGGGGTCTGGCAGGACTTCTTTAGGGAGAGAGCTGTTCTGGAGGAAACTCTGTGCAGGAAGCAAACAGACCATTCAGGGGTGGTGCAGGGCACTTGAACCATGGCCAAGGTGGGCCTTAGGACAAAGGGGCTGGAAGATGAAGGGCTACTCATTTGGCTACAGAAAAAATGTAAATTTGTCAGTCCTTAATCCCTTGGGGTAGGAAAATGTTCAGTGGCTATGGCTACACTGCTTCTGCTGCAATGTTATTGCAAAATATTTCTCCCCCTGCTCTCCTGACTCTGCTCCTGACATTTTATAAATCAATGAATGCGCTAAGCAATAATACTGGGGAGGAAAACAGAAAAAATGCCACTGAACAAATTGTTAGTAGCAATTCACATTTATTTTCAGCTCAGCAAGGTAGCAGGTTCACTCCTTCACAGCTGTTTATACACCAATGTAACATTAGAAGCTGTGCTCCAGTTTTCTCCAGGTACAGACATGAACCCCAGAAGAATTTAAGTTAGAAAGGTCCTGTGGACATCATCTAATCACTTGCAAAACCAGGCCAACTTCAAACTTGTGGCTAGTTTTCAGCTTTGGTGCATGTCACCAGCATCATAAAAGAGGGAAATAAACTCAGAGCTTGTGTGAGCTCACAAATTACAAGCTCACCTCTCCCTAGGATTTCAAAACAGCAGTGACAGTGCTCTGAAAATGACTGAGACACTCAGAGAAATCTCTCTTCCCCCTCCTCTACCACTTTGAAGACTGTCTATCACCAAGTGAGGGCTATGAATGTGAACATCACCAGCGTGATCCTGAATGATCAGCACTCAGGAGCAGCACTCAGACCTCTGTAGAGGCTGCATTCATTCCTTGCAGTGTGGTAGGTGGCACAGGAGCAAGGAGCACAGCTCCTCTTAGAGAAACTTCACTGGAATCAGGCCTTAGCACAGCTCTCCAAAGAATATTTCCTAAGACAAGGCCCACAGAGGTCACTGAGCAGATTTCTCACAGATCCATGGGGCAGGGACTTGGCAGCTGGAAGCATGGATGGCAGCATTCAGCAGAACAGCTCAGTTCTGTACAGGGCTGGTGGACTTGATCCTGTGGGAGACAGAGCACATGAGCAGGGCAAAATTAGAGGGATCCCCACTGTGGCAGGGAGAAGAACATCTCACAGCTTTGGAAGGAAGAGACCTGCTGCAGTTAGATTTCATGAGCTGATGCCAGGGAGGATCCATCCCAGAACACAGGAGATCTAGCAGTGGGACTCGTGATACCAGGAGCTCAATGTGAGACTTGCAGTTTGCCAGTCTCATACTGGGCTCCCTATTTCCCATCACTAAAGAGCAAAATGTTCTATTCCACAAGGGATTTTTTCCTGTTCTATTAAAGGCATTTGGGACAGAAAGTATAAAGCATCCCTATTAAAGTATCTAGTTAAAATAATCTGTATGGGTATGTGAAAGGTGGAAGCTTCTGCTTCATTAAGATCTCTCCAAGCAAGGACTCATTCAGTGCAAAAGAGCATAATGAGGACAAAATGATGTAACAGAAATCCACAGACACAAACATTCAAGAAATAGCAGACAAAACTGCAAAGACCAAAAGTCTTCCGCTACTAATTGATGGGCTATCAAAAACCTCCTGGCACAGCCTGGGACAGGGGCATCCTGGGCTTTGGAATGGATAAGAAAGGTGGGGTGAAAGTGGAGCAGGAGGATTTGAGTACATTCAAGCCCTCAAAAATGTAATTCTGTGAACACAAAAAGCAAGAGTACTGCAGTACTTCTCTTCTGTGTGGCTGAATGGGAATCCTTTGCAACATACTCTCTGTAGCACTAAGATTTTGGAGTTCAAAGACTCTTAAAAAGCTCATATTGCTCATATGTGGTTTCAGAAAATTCCAGGCATGGTGAAGCCAAATCACACCAGGAATATTTAGTATCTCTGCCTCCTGTCTGTTGCCATTTTTTATACCACTTTTTTCACTCTGCCTGCTCTGGACAGAATTTCCTCATCCTTAGGAGATCTACTGGATCTAATTCAGTCTTTCATTGAAAGGCGATCAGAAGAGGAACAGAGAAACAATCCACCAGAAAGCAATGAAATTATGCAGATGGCCCTGTCATCTTTGACAAAATTTAACATAATAATCAAAAGTTAATTTTTTTGACAGGAACAAAATATTCTAATTAAACAACTAAAACAAAGTCTATCACAAAAAACTGAAAAGCCATGATTCTTCACAAAATAACTGTGAAAATTTTCCACCAAGCCCTCAGTGGGTTCACTAAAGAGAAATTCATGCATGAGTCTACATTGATCCTAAAATGGAGACTGCTATGTGGAAAAGATTTCTGTATAAACTACTTTAAAAAGCAGGGATATCAGTTAATCTAGGGTAACTCTACATGTAATATTACATTTATGCCACTATAAAATTGATTCTAATAGAGATTCAGTCATTTCCAAACCAACATATGTTAACCAGGGGAAGACAAATCAGAGTAAGAATGCTTACATTCTTAGAATTAACAAAGCCACTTTATTGAAGGGAAATGAAATTATGTCTTATCACACAGAAGGAAAATACCTCTCTGTGGGTAAATTCGTAAGCAGGCTCTTGGCACAGATTTGCTTGCAGGGGAAACTGAAATAGATCTGTTGTTAGAGGCTGTGAGGTGCTCAACATCTGAAGTTCCATGGATTTCCTTGTCAGAGCTTTCACAACAGAAATAAAATATGAGCATTTGTGTAAAGCAGAACATTGCTTTCTGTGCTCTGAGAACAGTGCTGCATTTGTTACCTTTAGCTCTCTGTTTAACAAAGTTCCCTATGCATTATTGCCAAGTCTGCAGCAGCACCGGGGATGCTTTCACAGCTCTGAGATTGTATTACCTGCCACACACCCACCTTTCACAGGCAAGACCTTTCTGAATACCCCACTATTGAGTAGGAGGTTTGAACCAATCAAATGCTTTTTTTAATGAATAGTTTATTCACCATGAGAAGTTGACCTAATTTACCAGGTAGCTTTGAACCTGTTTCAAGTGATGGAGAGAGAAGAGGATATTATTCTTTTACCATTTGGAAAAGAAGGTATCTCAATTCTCCAGTTCAGATTTACACCAACTGGTTTGTGAAGATCCAAGTGGCAATCAGCCAAACCATAAGAAAAGTCAGAGAGCTGACAGCTCCCTCTTAAATGAACTTTGCAATGTCCCAGTGTATAGTGATGACACATGTACTGTATGAACTCACATGGCATTTATTTATGGAAGGGAACATCATTTCCTACAAAGCCTAAGTGACTCAGGAAAAACAACTATTTCATTCTTGTCATTTTGCATTAAAAATAGAAAACTTCTTACCATTTTCTTTGGAAGAAGACGAACAAGTTTTGATGGAAACCAGAATGGAAAGAGCCATGCTAAGTGGGGGCATGCTGAGTGAACACTGAATCCACTCTTCACACAGAATGGTAAAATTATTCCTTTAATGTGCAGTTCCTTTAATGCTCAAAGTGCCAAAATAATAAGAGGAAAAAAACCCTAATATAGTGTCAACTTTAGAAACCATGAACAGAAATGAGAGAATTTGTTTCACAGATGATTCTGCTTCTTTTAAAATGAAAGCAAGATAGCAACAACTTCCAGTGCCTCTAATTTTTTACAAAGTCTTCATGACCATTAAAATCAATGATCAAATAATTTCAGATAAGCTTTGGAGTACTCACCTGACTTGCACACAAAGCACACCCTCCATGAAGATGTATGACATTCGTGTATCAGCTTCTGCATCCACAGACATGAAGGGTTTTGCTTGGGTTTGTTTTTGTTGTTGGGCAAGGAGGCATGGGGATTGTTTGTTTGTGGGTTTTGAATACAGTGCCCATGCTCCCATGGGAAGGTAGAATATAAAGCAATAGAGAAATCCCAGACATTTATTGAATACCACCCCAGCATGTTCCCCAGGACATCTCCTCTTTCAAATACCGAACTGATGAATTTTCCTGGGAAAAGATGGGGGGAAATTTCCAGAAACCTCATGGTGGGTTGACTCTGGCTGAATGGGAGGTGCCCATCCAGCTACTCTGTAATTTCCTTTTCTTAACTGGACAGGGGAGAGAAAATATAACAAAAGGTCCCTGGGTCAAGATAAGAACAGCAAGAGATCATTCACCAGTTGCTGTTATGGGCAAAACAGACTCAACTTGGGAAAAATTAGTTTATTGCTAATCAAATTAGGAAGTATAATGAGAAATAAAACCAAATCTTGAAACCCCTTCCTCCACCCCTCCCTTCATCCCAGGCTCAGGGTCACTCCCAATTTCTCTAGCTTTTTTCGTCCAGCAGGGAGAATGGTGGTTGTGGTCAGTTCATCTCACATTGCCTTTGCTGCTCCTTCCTCCTCAGGGGGGAAGACTCCTCACACACTTCCCCTGCTCCAGTGTCAGGTCCCTTCAAAGGAGACTAGGTCCTTCAGGAATTTCTCCACCCTGAGTTCTTCCCAAGGCTTGTTTTTCATTAAGTGCTCCTGTATGAGTCCCTTTCCATGAAGTGCAGTCCTTTTCCAATGAGGGCTCCTCTTTCCACAGATTCTGCCAGGACCCTGCTCCAGCACAGACTTCCCTTGGAGTCACAGCCTCCTTCACACATCCCCCTGCTCTGGTTTGGGCTCCTCCAGGGGCTGCAGGTGGATCTCTGCACCCCACTGCCCTCCAGGGGCTATAGGGGCTCTGCTGCCTCTTTGTGGGCTGCACCACAGGGATCTCAGGGGGAATTCCAGCTCTGGGGTCTGCAGCAGCTCCTGCCCCTCCTTCTGCCCACCCTGGGTGTCTGCAGAGCTGCTCCTCTCACATTCACACTCCTTTCTTTCACCGGCTGTTGTGCAGTATCTTTTACACTTTCTTAAATATGTAATCACAGAGTTGCTACCCGTGTTGCTGAAGGGCTCAGCCTTGACCAGCAGGAGTTCCATCATGGAGCTGGGGGAAGCTTCTGGCATCTTCTCAGAGAAGTCACCTCTGTATTCAACCGCATCACCAAAATCTTGCCAGACAAACCTAACACTTCTTTAACTCAAGTTTCTCATTACATTTTCTACACCTTCCTAAACACACTTTACTCCCAAATGACCACTGGCAGAGTACCAACAGGCTGATTTAACAATAATGATAACAGTGTCTCGTGTCTGGCATGGAAGAGAGATTTATAGATGTTTGAAGAACAAAGGGATCCCTTCCAACATACGCACCTCGTTCCGAGCTTGCAAAGTAGAAAGGAAAAACTCGGAGACTTCTTTCTCCTTTACCAAAATATGAAAGGACCCTTCAGAGGATCGTGTATTCCCTCACCAGGCTGTGCACATTAACGCCAGCAACATCAGCATAGAGTTCAGGCACCACTGGCTCAGGCACCTGCAGCACTGAGTGCCCATTGCTGGTTTTCATAGCAGTTTTCAGAGAGCACAAGAGGTGTGCTGGAGAAGGCCGCTGAGCTGCACTCCACTGCCAGCAGGACTTCATGATGCAGTACCTGCAAATTATGAAATTACAAAATTATGTCTTCGTGCAAAGAAATATAAAGTAATT
>VRYO01000369.1:450704-510055 GCA_009812075.1 Sialia sialis
TTATTTAAGCTACCCGGATGTGTGGTTTATAATCAGGTGTGGCTTATAACTGTGAAATTACTGTACCTAAAATCTTCCCTGTGGATACTTTGTTCATTTCAGAGAATATCCTACAACTTAGAGGAGAAAAATCATTGCTCAGCAGTGCTGGACCTTGCAAGGAAGCAGTGGAGCAGCAAAATGCAAGGGCACTTAAGGAAATAGAAACAAGTATCATTTTCCAGAGAAGGAAACAGAAAGAATTGTCATTTTCAAGAGAAGGAGAGAAAGGTTTTGGCCACAGAGGTTTTGTGCAGCAGAACCCAGTAAGGAGATATGGCAGACACATCTCCTCAGCTAGCAGGTTGCTCTCAGTATAGTCTAGACTTAGAAATCTTGTGTAAAATCTCATTTTCTATGGGCCACTTCCATTTAGCTCTGCCAACCTCATGTTCAATTGCTCATAAAGGAAGTGGCTTACATTGCTTGCTGGCAGCTTGAGGGCTGCTTCATAATGTTCTGCTTCTGCAGGTATGATAAGATGTCAGAAGGTGGCACCTCAGGATATGGTGGAGCACCTAGAAGGGCAAAAGGAACAATGGTAGAAAACTCAATGGCAATGGTTGCAGAGAGCAGCTTCTGTGCAAAACCACCCTCCTTCTCTACCAAAATATGGTAGGGAAGATCTAAAAGGAATTAATGAGACCTTGTAAGTTGGAAAAAAACCAGAGTGCTTATTTAAATGGCGCAACTTTACAGTCTAAAATTCAAGATTTTGGGTCTTGTTAATTTTCTGCTTCCTTATGTATTTTTAATTAGCATAAAATTTTCTTACCCAATGTAATCATTTCATACAGTAGAATTCCAAAAGACCATCTGTAAGAAAAGAAAACAAAGTTATGTTGTTTGCTGACTTAAACATATAAAAACAACCAGGCATGGCCTGCACACAGGAGAAAGTATAAACTGTGAAAGTGAAGCATTATGCTGAAACTAGATCTGCCTTCCTGTGAATCTCAGGACATGAAATGATACATAAAGGAGTGAAAAAGAGACAGGTGACAGACAGGTGAACTTCTAATCCCAACATGAAGCCATACATGTCTGATTTGATGGTAGGGGGTTTACTCAGGAGCCTCTCTGGTGCCTGCCACTTGATGGGCACTTTCCACGTGACTGAGCTGGCACTGTGTGTGTGAGCTTCATAGGCCAGGCCCAAACCACAGAGCTTAGCTGTGAAGTTGTGATGAAGAAGGACATTCCTGGCAGCAATATCACCATGGAACAAGTTCTTTTCTTCGAGATAAGCCTGGGAAATTGGCAAAGAAAGAAAACAGGATGATTTTTTTAAAGGACATTTAATTGATACAAATTTTCACTGAGGTTATGTTTGTCTTCAATACTGTGGAGTTGAGATGTGTGCTCACCAACATAATGGAGGCATATTTTAACAAAGCCTTTTTTCTCAGTGCTTTAGCCAAGAAGACTTAAGCCACCATGCAAACTTGTGTTGCAATCAAGCAACAGGGAAAAAATGCAGCCAATGTAAGAAGACTTACCAGAGCTGCTGCAACCTGCTGTCCAACCTCATATACCTGCCTCTCAGTGAGGTCATAGGGGACACCATCCATTGCCATTACATCCTAGAGACAAAATAAGAGACCTTGGTTCAAACAAATGTCACAGTAGTAGGATAGTGGGGAATGTTTCCTTCCAATCTATCTAATATTTCTCTATCTCACAATTGCTCATAAATTGACTGAAATGTAAGAGGATGTGGATGGGTGATGCTGATGGTGTGCTGAGTAAGACAAGTACACTAGAGACAACTGGCAAACTGACATGTGGAGAAAAATTTAATAGGTTAGACAGAAATTGTCAGCATGACAGTGAAGAATGACAATCCACACAGGTGAATGAAAGATATATTATAAATAAGAATGATGAGTAGAAAAGCACATTTCTAACATGTGAATTGGGTACCTGCTATGAGACTAAGAGTCCATCTCTCGTACCACCCTGCCTGTAACAGTAAGAGGGAGAGAGATGAGAGAGAATAAGGTGTTTCTCCTGTGCCATTTTACTGCCCAAAGATATATTCTATTTAAAAGTTTCCTGAGCTGGTAATGGTTTCAGCATATTCAGTAACTTCTGAAAGGTCACCTTCCATAATTGACCTCATATGAAGTGTTAGTACCATAGCAAGTGCCAAGACATTCCATTAGTCAACTCCTCGCTTCATGAAGAACCAGCTCCATTTGTTTGTTTTGAACATGACATGTACTAGCTTTATCTGCTACCACCTGGACCTTCTGCTGAACAGGACAGGAAGCAAACCTTGTGTATTTAGAGTTTCAGATGTAGGAGAGTGATGGATTTACATGGTAACAGCAGAGTTTTGTTTCTGTGCCTCTTGTAATAACGAGTCATAGAATCACAGAATATGCTGAGTTGGAAGGGACCCACAGGGACCATTGAGTCTAACTCCTGGCCCTGTATTGGACATCCCAACAATCCCATTCTGTCCCTAACAGTGCTGTTCAAACACTTCTGAAGCTCAGCCAGCCTTGGATCCGTGACCATTCCCTGGGGAGCCTGTTCAGTGTCCAACCACCCTCTGGGGAAAGAATATTTTCCTGCTGTCCAATCTAAACCTCCTCTGATATATGGGCTCTTTTTTAGCTTGAGTTAACATTTTTAATAGACTGCATATTTTCATACTATCAGACCTCATGCCATCAGATTTTACCCCTCATCAGCAATGGGCAGACATGAAGCCATCATTCACATAGGTGAAACTTCTTCCTGTGCATTATTTAATTTTTAACTATGCTGCATTTCATCTCTTCTTTTTATTGACAAGTCTCTCAATCCTGGAATATCTTTCTGCAATTTCTTTGGGTCAGCCCTTGCCTTTACTGGCTGGAATCATCAGTTATCATCACGTCACTGTCATTCCATTTTTAGGTTATTAATACATGCAATGAGCAGCACCATGTCCTAGATAGCTGACCTCCCTTCAGTGCAAGTACCAACCTTTCATTCTTATATTCGGTTTCCCATCTTTTACCAATTAGTTATGATCCCATGACCTTCCTCCTGTGTTGTAACTGCTCTGCTTTCTTAAAAGCATTTGGAATGAGACGTGATTTAAAACTTTAGAAATTCAGGTAGCTGTATGAATTCATTCTAATTCCAGTACCTGCAATGCCCTTCAATAATTTGCAAAGTAGGACCTGTGTAGAGCTTCTCTGGAGCATGGAAATAGTTTTGATTGATATGGAGGGATGCATGGAGAGATGAAAAAAATAATTTATGACATATGGATAGATATGTTCCTAAGGAATTTAAGAAGCTACTCTGACATCACTTCTTTTGACTCACCTTCCGACATGTCCACAGAAATGTCAGTAGGTCACCAAGAGACTCATCTTCCATGATCATATAAAGTGGGAGCTGATCTATACAACATCCAAGCAATTTAACCAGGTTCTCATGATGGCCAAGATTTTGATGGAATTTAATCCTTCCCAAGAAGTCCTTGACTTTCTGGGGACTAGCCGGGTCTGAAAGAACAAAAGAAAACAAATTAAAAATAAAACAACAAATGCAAGCAGCAAAGAACAGGCTGACAGCTCAAATCAGCATGGTCAGCAACCTTTAATCCTACCAAGACATTCCTACAAGAACATCTCAGACTTACTATACTGAGCATAGCTTGTTCTTGCCCAGTACTGATGGCAACACTCTGTCCAGCACCATGTCTGGGATACAGACTGTACCAAACCAGAACCTGACCATGGGTATTACCTTGCAAGGCTTTCAATACCACAGTCTTAGTCTTCCCAGAACTCCCAGTTTCCAACTGTGCTCTGTAGATGCTCCCATAGACACCAAGTTTTATCAGCTGCAAGGTATCTGGTAAGAGTTTCTCTCGTGGTATCTCTAATTCTTTCAGAGTCAAGGATGCAGAATTTAGCAGGCTCTCTACAGACCTCTCACTCAGCTGGATGCAGCGGTTCTCTGTTGAGCAGGGTTCCTGTTGATTCTTTGTCGTCACTGACAAAAGCAAATACATATGATGCATAAAATCAGACAGATGAACTCTTGTAATAGGTGGTAATGTTCATCCTTCCATGTTTTTTAATTTTTGCTCCACAGTGTTCTGGAAATCAGGGCAACTAAGGAACTGCAATTGTATCCCACTTATCCCGGCCCTTGAAGAGGAGAAAGAATCTCCCACTCTATTTGATGAAAATACAGAACCAGAAAAGACACAACATCTAAAAATTTCTCCCATATTTAACTAGATAACTTTTACAGATAAGACACATTTGGACTTCATTCCCATGTGCTCAAGCAATGATTTTTTTTAATAACAGTTTTCAATTATTTCTTCTAATATAGGCTCAAGAGGCTGTTTTCCTCTACCCAAAATTAGTTCAGAACTGTAATTTCCTTTCCACACAGCCACACGTGTACCAACAAACCTTTCCCTACCTCCTCACCTGTCCCTGCTGTGCTTCATGTTGTCTTCATAGGAAGAGGGAGACAGCAGCTTGAAATTAAATTTCTTAAATGGCAGTATAGAAAATGGATTAACTAGGTGTAATCTATATCAAAATTACAATCATTCATAACGACCTCAGTAAAATTCTCCTTGCAGCAGCCTCCAGGAGGTTGTTACATAAATACACTTTGCAGCTCTTGTGATGTTACAAAATTTATGGGCATGTTAAGCAGCCGACATTGCACCATGCTGTAGGTCTTCTCAGATTCACCTACACTACAGTTTCCACTACTGCTGCTGCAAAATGGAGTAAATCAGGGTTCCAAATTTTCCTAATGTTTACTGGATTGCTGAATATCACTCAGGATCCTTAGGATGGTTTTGCCTAACAGCTCAAGCGATGGGGAAATGGAATTGGCTTCTGGCCACTGAAACCAATACTCTTTCCTCTGGTTGAAAAGGATTTTTTTTACCTTGGGTTCCAGCTGGTGCTGATTGCTCCTGCTTTGCCCTCAGGCCACGGCAGTGGAGCCAAAGGATCACAGTGAGCACAATGACAAACAATCCCACCAGGAGAGTTGGGACAACGATCACTTCCGTTTGATACTCACGCACAACTGTCGGCAGAGAAAGAAAATGGAAAACCAAGGAATAAAGAGAACACTGGTTCTGTATAAGCATGTAGCAACAATCCATTTCAGTAACTTTCAACCCCGAAAGAGTGTGTTCAGTCCTCTGGAATAGCTGAACACTGTTAGTGCTGCCACCTAATTTTTCAAAGGTGCTGAGTACTTAAACTGATGAAATCACTAAGACTGGCACACTTATTTAGATGGCTTAATATGAAGGCCAGGAACTGTAGCCATTTGAAGTACCATCTACCAGAGAAACAGAAACAGCACTGGCAGCAGGACAGCAGGAAGATGGGACAAGCTGGATATTGCTATGTCATCACGGGCAATTACAGCTCCAGCTCCTTCCAGTAAAATAATACAGAGCATTTTAAAGGAAACTGGATGTGGTCACCTTTGGAATCTGACTGGAAGACATTGCAAGGCTCATGAAGGTAGCTATCTTTCTCATGTCCCCCGGTTTGGAAGTTGTCCAGACCATTTTTTGAGTTCCCAAAGATGGCAGAGAATTGTGAAATAAAAATCCCTTAAGACTAGTCCTTTGGGAAGCTGCAGGGAATTTTTAATGACTGCTGTACACTTCATTCTAAGTAGGAATTCTCTAAAATGGCTGAAATTATCTGAGATTAATCCTGCCACAGAGGCTTCATCTCCATAAACATTTCTCCCCTGAAACAAAATGCAGGGAAAGCTCCATCAGATCTTTCTGTGTGGGCTGGGATGCAGGTGGAGTAGGAGAAAGGGCTTGGTACACTTTTTAGTGAAGTTGGCCTTCCTGCCCAGCATGTGAAACCTTATTAAAGGAATTTGTGAATCTTACCACATAGCTTGTCATTGCTATTGCACTCCAGCAGCATCCGAGAGAATCTTTTCACATCCCCTGCCATGTTCAGTCACAAGAAAGCAGGTCTCCAACCCCCACTTCCTGCACAGACATAAAAATAATAACAAAATTTATTAGGAGAAAGGATGATGATGACGAAGCAACAAGTGAATAGGGAGCTTTCTACCCCTTACAATCAGTGGCTGCAGGAGGCAGCATGGGGATTTGAAGGCTTAGAGGATGACACAGGCCATCCACTATCACATCCTATGGATGATGCACTGCATGACCAGAGAGAATTTAGGGTTGATCTTGTTCTACAGTTACAAGCAAATTAGGACACCTAGGCCTAAAGGCTGCATATATACAAAAATCCACAGATGTGAACTTAATTATATTTAAAGAACATCTAATACACTCTTAGCTAACACATTTTTAGGTGCTAGAATGGCTCAGCATTTTATCTTCTGGTCCATTATAAGTGAACAGATCAGCAGCATGCATAGAAAATGCCATTCTTCACTACAGTCCTTGTGACAACTCCTACTGTTACTGTACAAAGACGAGGAGAAAGGAGTTGGCTCCCTGATACCAACTTCTGAGCACTGCCAAGTTTGTAGGTATTCTGAAGCACATCTGCAACTCTTCTGCATTTGTAGCTGAAAATCCAGAGCCTGTGCAAGCATGCACCTTGTTTAGTCACTGGTTGTTATAAACATTGCTAAAATGTAACACTTAACAGCTTCGCAAACAGTATCATCTATAACATTTTATAGGAATTGTGACTTTTATCCTGTAAGCACCTACTTTGTTTTCAGCTATGAGTTTTAGGCAATTAACCTCAGTGGCAAATATAGGGCATTGATTTATGGAATTTGATGATGAAACATATAGAAGTTTGTTCTCATGCTTAAAATTAATGAGTGAAATTATTTTTTACCTGTTGCACAATAGGGGCAGCAGAGAGAGGAAAATGGAATATAACTGTGCTTTAAGGTACCCCAAAAATTCTGTTTCCTTTTTTTATTTCATTCCTAATGTGCTAAGAGACTTACCTGATTCCAAGGTGTGGCTACACCAGGAATCCAGTCAAATGAATAATAATACAGCAATAATACCAAGTTTTCAGGTACACTCTGAAAGCAAGCACACTAAAACAACCCACCTCAGCTCGAACACACACACACACACACACACACACACACACAAATACATAGGACCAGTCCTGGTTTCTGTCCTTCTCAGGTACACACAGATTTCAGGACCATTACCCAGTAATCGTATTGTATAATCTAAGTCATGAATGGTCAAGGCTCCATCTTAAAACGTGCTAGTGGCTTTGTATGGATGCTTAATAGAAATGCACACTGACCTTCAAATACCATGCATGCACAGGCACATAAAAGCACACACACCTCAATTTTTGTGCTTACAGAGAGAACAGCAAAGATCCATGGAAAAACCTCCGACACAGCAGCCATATCTATGCTGGTCCCTGTCTATAAAAACAGCTCCTCTCTACTCTTCATGCACCTCCCAGCAGCAATGCCAGTGGGTGGCACTCATGTTTTCCAACCATGCTCAGGGCAGGACCATGGGATCCAGGAATGAAAACACTAGTAGTCATTGGCACTTTATTTGCCCTGGCACTCCCATGTGCTGTGGCTGCTTATGGAGGTGTTATGACTGGAAAAGCTCAATTACAGAATCCCACTTACACTCTATGTTTCTATCCTCTCGCAATACTCAGGAAGTAGAAAAAGAACTTTTGCTCAGTAAGGTAATTCTCAAGTGCCTTTCAGTGCTACTTTTCAGGCCATGACCAAATAAATTCCCGTACTAGGCTGTTTCTGCAACTTACTTGTCTAATAGTAACATCACTGCATTCTTACTGCATTCCTATCCTCATAAAAGAATGGCAACTCATTAATTCACAGAACTCACATTACACATTTAATATTTTTTGCAATGAGAGACACATTAAAGTTATGTGGAACTAACATGTTCATATGCATACTCAACACAGAGCAGGACTACTGACAGTGCTCAGCTACAGTAATGTCACATGTACAAGGTGCACCAGAGTACAAGGCGCACTTTCGGGTTGCCGGAATTTTCCGTACTTTGTCCATATATAAGGCGCACTGGTGTATAAGGCGCACTAATTTTTTAAAGTGAGGATCTGTGCGCAACAAAGTAACAAATGTGTAATGGATTGCGCAATCATGTGGTTTATTGTCAGGTGCTCAATTTGCAAACAGTTTTCACAGATTGGCGAATAGCCTTTAAACGCAGCCCCAGGTGCCCTCCCCATGCTGCGGGCCCTGGCACTCCCGCCTCTGGCGCCAGCTGCTGCGACTGCCTACATGGTGGCTGGGGTTGCCAGTGCGGGGGGGGTAGCCGGGACTGCTGGCGCAGCGGCCGGGGCTGCCAACGCTGCCTGCATGGCTCGCACTTCTGGGTTAGCAAATTTCCACACTGTGTCTATATATAAGGCGCACCAGCCTATAAGGTGCACTTCCAGGTTTCTATCGAAATTTTAGTCCAAAGTGTGCGCCTTATA
The DNA here is from genome assembly GCA_009812075.1 of Sialia sialis. Lineage (NCBI taxonomy): Eukaryota > Metazoa > Chordata > Aves > Passeriformes > Turdidae > Sialia > Sialia sialis. The sequence goes on from VRYO01000369.1 coordinate 459,212, forward strand.
CGCGTGCAATTACTGTACTTATTTTATTAGATGAAGACATTTTTCCAGTACCAAGACAGTATAAAGGGAACAAAAATATCTTAGAAGGTTTAAAATCTGTACCTTACTGGCATTCTAATTTTCCTTGCTTGTGTGTCAACACAAGATCAGTGCTATCTAGAACATGTGCACAAACACACACTGATACTTCAATTTAGAATTTGCATTAGAGAATTTGTGCAATTTCAACTAAATCCAGCTTATTTATTCCACTGGATTTTAAAATATTCTTTTACACAGAATGAATTCCACTCACTGGAATTTATAGAATCATAAAGGTTGGAAAAGACCCTCAAAATTAAAAACAGCCCAGCACCACCACCGTGTTCACCACTAAACTATGTCCTCATGTGCCACATCCACAGGTTTTTTGTACATTTCCACGGATGGTGACTCCACCAACTTCACTGGGCAGCCTATCCCAATGTTTCTCAGCAGAGAAAATTTTCCTAATCTAATATAAACATCCCCTGACACAACTTGAGGCTGTTTCCTCTTGTCTTGTCCCTTGTTCCCTGGGAGCAGAGCCTGACCCCTCCAGCTGTCCCATCCTGTCAGGGAGTTGTGCAGAGCCAGAAGGTTCTCCCTGAGATTCCTTTTCTCCAGGCTGAGCCCCTTTCCCAGCTCCCTCTGCCCGTTCTGCTGCTCCAGCTCCTTCCCCAGCTCCATTCCCTTCCCCGGACACATTCCAGCCCCTCAGTGTCTTTCCTGTGCTGAGGTTCCCATGTGTGCCCAGGATCTGAGGTGTGGCCCCAGCAGTGCCAGCACAGGGGACAGTCCCTGCCCTGGCCCTGCTGCCACCCCATGGGTAGCACAGACCAGGTGCCATTGGCCTCTTGCCCCCCTGGGCACCCCTGGGCTCATGTCCAGCTGCTGTCCCCAGCAGCCCCAGGGCCTTTCCCAGCTTTGCAGCCCCTCAGCCTGGAGTTGCAGGGCTTGGGGTGACTCAAGGCAGGACCCAGGACCTGGCCTTTTTGAACCCCACACAACTGGCCTAAGCCCATAGATCCAGCCTGTCCAGATTTCTCTGCAGACCCTCAACCTGAAGCCAAATTCTGATGTCAAAGCTAAATATACAATGAAGATCACGGTACCTTAAAATAGCTGAAGCAGTTGCTCTTAGACAATGGGAAATACAAGGCAAAACCGAGCAGAAGTTAAACTACAGTCACCAGCACTTGCAAACTGCTCCTAGTAGACTACTTGGTGCATTGTACATGGCACAGGAATTCCATAGCCTGGCAGCAGTGACAGGTTATTAGCCCCCATCCTACACCGACACTGCTGCTCTGTGCACATTTGCCAACAGGGTGAACAACTAGGTGGTATTTTGTTTCCAGCCAGGTTTGCCTACCAAGCTGTTTTGCTGCCTTGGCAATTTAGACAAAGCACAGAGGGCAACAGGAGGACAGGAAAAAAAAACTAGAAGGTGACAGCTGTGGGAGCTGCTTAAACCAGTTCAGGAAGCCCAAATACTGAATGTGAATGTAGCTGAGCTGAATTAAGTGCTCACCAATGCGAAAAGAAAGGATTATCTCCTCTCTCTGCTGCCTTCTCATTGCTTGTTTTGCTCTCAGTTGTGCAATTGATCACATGGTAAACTGATTCAAACCTAACTGATTCAAACTAATGTAGCAGGAAAAATCCACTGCTCTTTTGCCATGGTGATTTCCTGCCATTTTAGTTGTCAGTATTAATCAGGGGTGAATAGCTAATTCATCTAAAGCTGCACTGTGAAACCACTCCCTGTGTCAGTACAGACCCACAAGCACTGTGTGCCAGCAGAAGCCTTACTGTGATTTTTCTAGTACCCTGTCATTCATTCCCACATGGATACTGTCCCCTTAGCAATAGCAGAAGCATTTATGTGGCAGTGTGGTAAGCTGAACCAGGAAGATCATCTACCCTAAAATAATTAATCCTCTCTGACATTTTACGGCTTTAAAGTTCTCATCAAGCTCAAATTATGTTATTTAAAGTGCCAGGATGAACACTTAAGAAGCCTGAGAGACAAACATTGTGGTGAAGACTGAAACAAAAGAGAAATAACTTAACATGCCCATGGAATATGTGGGAACAGACAGCTTGAATACTGCCCACACAAAAGCTGCCTGCTGCTTGCTCCTGCCATATTAAGGAGAGTAAGTTGTTCACATTCACACAAAATACACAGTTCTGCCTCCAAATATGTCTAATTTGTGAGCTACCAACAGCTCCCATCATCAGTGCAAATGTATAAATCCTTGTGTAATGATTAACTAAAGGCCTACAGAAACAGCTGATTAATTAAATACGACAAAAATAAAGGCTAAGATTCATGTGGGTCTTCACTAGACCCTTTAAAAAGTGCTATGAGCTGATATGGACTTAATGCAGTTAATTCTCCAGACATTCTGTCCCACATTAACTGCACACGACTTTATTATAAAAGTATTCTTACACTTGTTTTTCGTGTACCAGTTGTGAGGACCAGATGTAATATGACTACAGGCGCACAAAGAACACTGAGTAATTCAGTAACTTCAGTCCAGCACACTGCCTGACTGATAAATGACAAATACTTAAGCATTATGTCCTTCTATTTAATTTCTTGCAGTGGCAGAACCTTGCCCTCCAGTTTTTCCAGTTATCATTTCACTGCTGCTTTGATTATTTCCCTCCTCTTTTATTTGACCTTTGAACATGGTCAAGAGTCAAGGCTTTGGCAACTGCTCTACACAAGCACACTGTGCTGGCTGTGCAGCAGGGAGAGGAGCTACTAGGGAACTGCAGGAACTAAAACAGTAGCAAACCACCAGGTATGGGCAGTTGTGGACATTGAGTGTGAGAGAAGAGGGCGAAATAAAGCACCATTGTAAAGCAAACAGTGAAATAGAGATTTTTTTTTTCCCCCTGCCATGTCCAGCATTTACTAAAAGCAGCGTCCAAAACAAATAAAAAACGAGCCTGACGGGTTTCAGCCATGCATTTGTTAGACTATATGTTCTGTCTCTTCTGCCTGCAGAAGACTGTAGTGACTATTTCCAAAAGCCTGGCAGACCATGACATCTTTGCAAGGTTTCCCTGGCCCATGGAGTCATTTAGTCTCATCTCTTTCTCCAAGGCACCTGTGGGTTATCAAGCAGCATCTTCGACTGTGCAGAATTGGAAATTCTGACCAGCCACTTCAGAGTCACTTCTGTTCTTGTGAACAAGGATTAAAAATAATATCCTGTGAGTTGCTATAGCACTGTCTCAGCTATAAAGATTTAGTAGCATAACTCACTTTTGAAACAGCTCATAGCTGTAACACCCGGTAAGAAAACAAAGAGACATACAGAGATACAAGATTTTCTCTTGGTCCAAAATTAGAAGCAATACTTGAATATCAAACCCTAGATGCCACAGAAGCATATTAAGGGAGTGGAAGAAAATTACGCTGACTACTTTTGAAGAGCTAGACCATAGAGAAAACAGCAAATTATGAGGCCCATGCTGCTATTTGAGCAGGTGGTTACTTAGAGGAAACCTGGCTCCTTTTCAATACAGCAGAAAAAACAGGCAAAGTTAACAGTCACTGAGAAATTAGTCAGGAGGACTCAGTGCTGCTGTGCTTTTATGCTAAAAATTGGTTCTAACTGGCACCATTTCAGTGGAGATATGCAAGTTCTCACAGTGCAAGGTTTTGCTTACACTCAAATGATCTACAAAAATTAATTTATTTGTGCTGCATAAGGAAATCTAGGTACAGAAGTGTGAAACAGTACAGAAGCTGAATACAGAATAAGACAAAAATATTTTTTCTAATGCAGACATGGCCTACTATAACTTCTGGAAAATCAACACAAATCTTGAACATTCCCACTGAATTAAGGTCACCAAAAGTAATTCCTCACAGATAATCTGCAAAATAAGTTAAAATTGTTAAAAAACCCTGAGAAATACATTAAGCTGAAGCCCTTAACGAGCAGGCTATTAAAAGTCTAGAGGCCAAACTTTCAACAGCACATTCTCACCTATGACTACCTTTTATGAAATCAAAATCATATCCTACTTTTGAAAACTACCCAGTCTTCCTGCTGACTGAGCTCTGATTTTGCTGGTAGCTGCCTGTATTAAGCCTGTATCAAACTCCAGCAGAAATACAGAAATTCTGAAAAACAGTGACAGCAAAAGCTATGGCAGAACATGACAAAAATGAAGGATTTTTGTTTCAAAGGATCACACATACCATATAGCTCTTGTTGTGAAAAACCTACTGTGTGATAAAAATACTGCATGACATCACACTGTTGCTTAATGATTTAAGAAATCCAAGATAAATCTGCTTTCATAAATTCACAGCCGCCTGAAGTTGTGTAGACAACTTCAGTTTCAGTTTCCCAAGCTCTGGATGTTTCTTGGTGGATTTAACACAGATTTTGTTTGTAATTTAATCAGTAGCCCATGCACACACAGGTAAACACAGGAGAATCTGCACCATTTTGGGTTACAGTTCACTGCCTGACAATCAAGCAACAGTGATGGCAGTAAAATGGTAATTAGTTCTGAATTCAGCCCTAGGCATGTATTACTTACCTAAAGACTGGACATATTTATACACACATGCATAACATCATTCTGTTTCACTGAACTGAGACTAATTTTATATGAAACATAATTACTTTGTTAATTTCTTCCTTTTTCAAAAATGCCTGTGAGCTATTTCATTCAAGTCAGCCAGCACGTAGAGGACATTCCTCTTTTATTTTTTTCTCAAACCCCAATACTATTATGATCACAGAAAGGACTATAAGTAGTTTCACTACAAACAGACACACACAGAGGACAGTACAGCTATCTTCTAATTCAGGTCATATTTATGTTAATAAAAGTCTTCTAAGAAATAAATATTCAAGGGCTAATCTTCCAGAAGTGCTTTCTCTCGCTTACCTGAATGACACCACTTCCCTTGCCCTGCGGTTGTCTTTTCCTGAAGCTCTCTGGCTGCCGGTTCCCAGTATGTGAGGCCACTCCCAGTACACTGATGATTACCTTGGTACGGCTGTAATTTTTATGACTAAGTTTCTCCTCACTGATTTTTCTACTCCAGTCCCGCCCAGCTTCGGTTCTTTGCTTCTCTAGGTCTCCTCACTGTCTCCCAAGGGATGTCCAACACACAGCAGACAGGAAGGCACACACTTGCAGAACGGGTTCTGCCTGGCTTCCACACAACAGCTGACTACAGAGACAGGTACAGCAAAGAGCCCTTGGGCAGGCACCTGTAGTGGGGTTTGAAAGGCAGACCAACACAGATCAAGGCGGACAGGTTATGTAATAAACAGAATTCATACACTTCTGGTTACAGGTTCATGTTTAGAAAGAATGGGCTCTTGGAAGAGAAAATCTGTACAAAACCCCCAGAACTCCAGAGGCTGAAAAAGCCTTCAATTGGGAACACAGTCTACAAATGAAGAAATAGATTTTAAAAATCAATAATATCAAAACATGCTACAGCAGACAGCAGAAACACTGGGTTTTTCACATTCTGCCTTGCCCCTTGGTGTCCCTCTTGCTCAGGCTGCTCATGCATCCTGCAAGACCTTTGGAATGTTTGGCTTTCCCTTCTCCTTTCCTCACACCACTCTTAGCTCCTCAACCACACCAAACAATATTTTTGAACTCCTCTGTGACATTTTCCTGCTATGATGCCCTTGGGGTCTCCATTGTGCTCTGCTGCTGTCTTCAGCAGCTTCACTGCACCTCAGCATTTTACTTCTGGGGAATTTCTTCCCAACCACAAGTCCCAGCTGTTGGCCTGCCCTCCTCTATCCCTGATAAATATTGTGTTGAGAGTTTCAGATTCCTCAGTCCTGGTAATAGGAGTCTACACAAAATTATTTCCTTACCTACTTCATAGGAGTGAGAGGCAGTTGCATTTCAAGAATAAACAACATGAGACCTACTTCTTGTTCAGAGACAAACTTGATGCAGGTGGCTTGGGGAAGATGCAGCAGATGATATGATCTCTGCCATCTGTTTTAGCCAAACTCACTTACTCCTGGTAACAATTTGTTACTCCACATAATTATGTTGTTGTAGGGAAAATTTTAGTTGTGGCACTATCAATACTTTTAGGTACTAAAAGACAATAGCTAATTTCAGAGAGACTTCTAAGCATTACTCTTCCAGCTGGCATTTACCTATGGGTGCAAAATGGTGAAAACCAAGAGTGATTTTTTCATTGCTTGATCCCTCTATAGACACTGGCAGGAGTGGGAAAAACAGTACCAGTAAAATAGTCCTCTGATATGGATTTTTATCCCCTGAGAAGCCAGGAGAGGCATCTTCTAGACTGAAAATTTTCTTGAATTAGAAAGATCACTGCAGCTGCAGAATCTAGGCTTAGACTCTGGTTTCAGCTTTCTTCTCATTCTGGTACTAACTTGCATTGACTCTCTGCAGTGTTTTCTCCATGAAGGAGCAGGGGATCTGTCTTATACTTCATTATCCATTAAACAGTAGGTAAAATGCTAATAACAGTTCCTCATTTAAATGTGTTCCTTACTGAAATGAGTTACATTCCACAGGCACCTTCCTCAAGGGCATCTGGAGGATAATCTATCCAGATTCCTGTTTAAAAATATGACAACTGAAAATCTTCCTCCTTCTTTCAGCTTCTACACCTCTCTGCTGTGGAAGAAAGTGTGAAAGGCAAAGGGTTAAATATTCAGGGTAAGCATATGCAAAAGCAGCAATGGCTGCAGCTTTTAATTTCCTCCATCAGAGTCTCTGTTGTGCTCCTAGTCTGACTGGTTGGATAAGATATTTTAATGGTTCAGAGTTCAGGCTTCAGCCTATAAAATCCTCCTCATTCATCAACAAGCCTTTCCTGCTGTTCAGTGAAGTGACAGAAGTCATTTTTGGACTGTGAAAAATAGACTTTTCCTGCTATGCCTTGTATTGTATGTGCATCCACAAAGAAAACATTGCCTGTTTAACATCCTCTAGCCCTCTCTGCTTTTTCCTTATGATTAAGCACATTGAAAGGTAGCAGACTGGCAGTTTTATTAACATACCCATTCTCTATCTGCAAGACAGCTGTAGCACACCTAGAAACCATCCTAACCACACACAGTTGCTGCACCATAGGCTCAGGATGGGTTCTGGGACTAAGCATGAAACTTCTTGACTTATTTTCACATTCTAATATTAGACTTAAAACTGTGGCTTGTAGCTGATAGACTGTGACTGTTCTTTTGGTCAAGTTAAGCCCACAGAGGTGTAGAAACTCACAAGATAAGGAGCTAATGTGTAAGTCTCAAACAACAACAGCCAGATGGCTGCAGAGCCAACCAAGGATTGTTGGTAATAACACTGTGAGAAAGATGTGGCAGGGGAAGGGGCCATGCAGAGGAAGGGCAGCACATTTTTGGCACAAACACCTTTGATGTAATTTCTGCAGATAAGCACACCACAGCATAGCACATGAATGATCTAAAAATGAAAGAAAACCTCCCATCATTATCCCAAGCATCTACTCTGCCTCATAAGCTTTGCCTCTCAAGGTAGCAGATTTTCTTTATCAAGAAAAATTACAAGCCTATTTTTTTAATGGCAATTCTATTGTGATTTTCAGTTCAGCCCTGCACTATTTGTTATTTAAAATTTCCAAAGGTAGCACCATATGAAAAGAAATAAAGTGGAAAACTGAAATGACCTAATGCTTAGGCATCAATCTTCATCAGCCAGCTGAAGGTCCAGTAATTTTCTAGCACTTCCTCTGTTCAGGGATTTTACTCAGCTGCTTTTGAACGCCTGCAAAGCTTTAGCAACACAATGCTCTGTGATAAAGTTGCATCATGTAACTTGGGTGAATAAACATTTAATTTTGCTTATTTTGAAGATGGATGCTCATCTTCAAACCAGCTACTCAGTTGGCAGTGAAATGAGCAATTCTGCTGCATAATGAGAAAACTAATATACCAAATAATTTAAAAACAGGACTAAGTTTGTGTTTGTGTGGATGAAAAAATGGTAACAAGAGACAGCCCAAAGTATTCAAGGTTTGGATATTGATCTGGAATGGGATACAACTTGGAGCACAGACAATTCAGAAATTAGACTTGATTCTCACCCTGCTATTAACCAGATAATTCCTATCTATTAACTCCTGACAAACTTTTGTCTTGTCGGTCTTTTAGTCTTGTCGGTCTTTCTCCAGAAAAATTCTAACCTGATTTTGCCTAATCCTGCAAACACCTTCTCCAGCTTTTTTATTTTTTTTTTCAATGATGCAAAGATCATAGAATCACAGAACAGTTTGGGAAGGGATCTTCAAAGCTTAGGAAGTTCCAACCCCGCTGTGGTGGGCAGAGACGCTTTCCACTAGTCCATACAGCCTGACCCTGAACACTTCCAGAGATGGGCATCCACAACTTTCTCAAGGCAGTCTGTTCCAACTTCTCACCACCCTCGTTGGCAAGTATTTTTTCCTTGTATTCAATATAAACCTACTTTCTTTAGCTGTGAAACTGCTGCTCGTTGCGCTGTGGCTGCCGGCCGTGGTCCGACCCGCAGGGAGGGAAAAGCAACAGAAACACCTCCCAGCTTTCAAACTTAGGGGCTAAGATGTACCTTCTGCGTTACTTTCAGGAAACCTCCTGAAGCCACTACGGCCCGTCAGACGCTGGCCCCTCTCGGCACGGCTCCGGCTTCTGCGGCTCGCCGTGCCCGGGGGCGGTGCAGGGTAGGGCTGGCGGAGGGCGGGCCGTGGGCAGGGAGGTGTGACGGGCACCTGTTCAACATCCTCTGTCCTTCTCTGTTTTTTCCTTATGATTAAGCACACTAAAAGGCAGCAGACTGTCAGTTTTATTAACGTAACCATCCCTTTTATCTGCAGGACAGCTGTAGCACACACAGAAGCCACCCAAACCACACACGCGGTTCGGTTGGATGGATGGGCAGAGTCCAATAGGATGAGGTTAACAAGTCCAAGTGCCAAGTCCTGCGTTTTGGCCACAATAATCCCCTGCAGCGTTACAGGCTGGGAACAGTGTGGCTGGACAGTGCCAGCAGTGTGCCCTGGTGGCCAAGGAGGCCAATGGCCCCTGGCCTGGATCAGGAATGGTGTGGCCAGCAGGAGCAGGGAGGTCATTCTTCTATACTCGGCACTGGTGAGTGCCTCGAGTGCTGTGTCCAGTTCTGTCCCCTCAGTTTAGGGAGGATGTTGAGGACCTGGAGCGCATCCAGAGGAGGCAACGAGGTTGGTGAGGGGCTTGGAACACAAACCCTGTGAGGAATGGCTGAGGGAGCTGGGGTTGTTCAGCCTGGAGAAAAGGAGACTCAGGGGTGACCTTATCACTCTGTACAGCTCCCTGAAAGTTATTTGTACTCAGGTGGGGTTGGTCTCTTTCTCCAGGCAACACTGACAGAACCAGAGGACACAGCCTTAAGCTACACCAAGAGAAATATAGGATGGATATTAGGAAAAAGTTTTTTACAGAAAGAGTGATAAAGTACTGGAATTGTCTGTCCAGGGAGACAGTGGAGCGACCATCACTGCATGTGTTTAAAAAAAGATTGTTTGTGGCACTCGGTGCCATAGTCTAGTTGAGATGTTAGGGCATCGGTTGGACTCGATGATGTTGAAGGTCTCTTCCATCCTGGTTATTCCGTGATTCTGTCTGTGATGCTGCAAAGAGCCGGCCGCAGCGCCGGGACACGGTGCCGGGACAGAGTCACAAGCCGCCCTCAGGGCCGCCGAACTCTCACAAGCGAGCGCTTGTTTTCGTGAAACACAGAATTAACCGAGATCGCGAGCGCCGGGAAGGAGCGGGCGCGAGGGGCGGGCGATGTTTGGTGTGTCCCGTTACCGCCCGCTCCGGCCGTGAGGGCGGCCGGCGGCTCGAGGGTGCCCGCGGTGCGGGACAGCGCCGGGGCTTGGGCTCCCCAAGGGCTCCGGGGCAAGGGGGCTGCCTGGTTAACCTCAGTTTTACCTCGTTGTAGGAAGAGACTCTTGGAACACCCAGCGTCCGAGGTTTGGCACCGGTTTGAAATGCTGTAGAGCCATCACAAAGCACCCGTCTCGTTCCTTCCGCACATAGCAGCAATAACATCTCCAAAAACAGATACCCACGGAGAAATCATAAGATAAAAACTATGCAGTGTGATGTATAAAGTCACTACACTGAAGCTCTTGTGTCTCTTTCTTCACAGTTCTGTTCCATCCATTGATGGTTTTCAGAAAAAGAAATTAAAGGCAATACTCGGCGTCACATTTTCGGTGAACACTAAGGTTCTAAAAGTCTGTTTTTGCCCCAAGCATTTTTACATCCTAGAATTTCACTGCCTACAACTAAGCAGATTTAGGGAATCATAATCCCTTTTCTGCCTCTGTGGTGACAGAACTTAGTGTTTGTACTTAACTTGGCTGGAGCCTGCAATTGTGAAATAAATACTGGTTACAAATGGGGATTTTACAACTAACTTTGTAAATAAGGAATTGCCCTGGGTCAGAGTATTTGGGAGAGAACCTGGAAGTCAACTGTAACAGGGAAATAAAGTTTGCTAGTGAAGGGTTTGACACAATGATCTGTGATTATTGATACCAAAAATCTTTATTTTCCACAAGCACGACATATTTGAAGTAATTCTTTCTACATAATTTCAAAATGGATCACAAATAATATGCAGCATACAGGTGATGACCAGTAACTTTAAGGTCAGATTCTTGCTGAATTCACATGTAAATTTAAAATGTATATTTTTGGTTTGGTTTGGTTTTTTTCCCAATTGCAATGTTACTTTGTCTCAACTGTGAAAATCAACTCACTTTAGAGTAAAATAATGTAGGAAATTCCTGGTTTCCTTATAGATGGCTGAACCAGAATCTCAGGAAGGAAACTGTGGTAACAGGAGAGAGGATGCGGAGAAGTTTAAAATGGACATGAAAAAATTTCTGCAGGAAATGGAAAGACTAACAGGTGCAGGTCTTTATTAAGAATTATATGGATTTTTGTACTAAAGACACTGAAGATATTTTGTATTTATTCTTGTAACTTCTGTGTGATAGAAATGTAATTAAAACAATTACCACCAACTAATGCCCTCATGTTAATTGTGAAAAAGCATGCAAATAATTTAGGCAGTTCAGATGGCTTAGAATTAAAAATCAATAGGTGATGGATGCTTAGTTCAGAGTGTTGGTTAAAAACAGAAATACTACTAAGGTGTTAAATGTACAATTATAAAAATACAGTATTTAAAATTAGACTTAATTCTGGAAAATGGGTATCTATCACCTCTCAGGTCAGTGTACTATTGTGAATTCTTGGTAAAACAAAAGGGAAAGCATGTAAGTGTACATAAGTACATAAGTTTAGTACATAAGTGCTAAAACTATTTGCTCAGCTTTATCAGATACATTATTTCAAAATCAAGTTCATTATTTAAGTTACTGATTATTTCAAGATCAATTTCATTACTTAAGTTGTCCTTAAAATATTTCATCTCCTTGTTGCAGTCTCCTTGATCTTCATCACCTAACACAAACTGTAACTGGTCTGGAGGGAGGATTCCTTATATAATATTCATCTATTTTAAAACAGACCCTCGACCCTTTCCATTTGGTTACCTGTTTTGTTGTCATGAAGTGTCCACCCCTGTTTCATAATCTACATCACTGCACTTCCATTATGAACTGTTTTGAGACATTTATAAAGTAATCCTGAACAGTCAATTTAATCTTGAGTATTACTGTAGGCAGTTTCCATTTTATTTTTCAGCCTTCTCTGAGATGTGAATATATATGTGATAACAATTCATTTTATTAATTGAATTTATTTGTTGAATTTATTTATTGAATCAGCCATTGCTTTTTCCTGACCTGTTGTGTTTGCAGTGCGTGCAGGCCTGACGACCTATGACTGCATAACCATCCAGACCAACCCAGAGCTGTCCAACGCTGTGCAGCACTTGGAACATGTCTTCCTGATGTGCAAAGAGCAGATACAGAAAGGCAAAAGGTGCTAATGAAATCTAGAGGTGAAGGGCAAAAAAAAGGAATAAATTCAACTCAGTCATGCTGGCAGAATGACATCCCTTGGAAAATCACTTAGGTCCTTTTTTCTCCCAGCTGTGGAGATTTCACAGGAACTATGAGAAAGGGATTGGCTTTTCTTGCTAAGAACTACTTATTTGTGAGTGTCTGTGGAAGTATTTTAATGAGATTACACATATAGCTTTGTATAGATGAGGGTAAAAGGCAGAAATGCGTGTATTTGCATGATGCCCATCAATAATCCCTATAGTCTTTGTACGCAAAATTGACACACCCTCTGGTCCTTCTCCTTGGAAAAGCATATTCACTCTATGGTCAATATAATTTGAATTCTTTGAGACCTGAAGAAATTGGGGGAATGGAGAGCAGGGGTGCTGTAGAGGACATTATAGTGGCATTGCACTAGCCAATTTCTTTCAAAGAAAACTGAAGAACTGCTTGTTTTCTCAAATGAAACATAGGTGAAATTCTAGATTTACACATAGAGTGAGTTGGCTGTATTTAGGGTTATCATCTAAGTCTTCAATTACATTGTTTTATTATTTAGCTAGATTAGCTATAGTTGTTTCATCGTCTTCCATTAGATTTTTAATGGTTTCATTGAACTGGTTTCCCCAGAAAGCTTGTTCCTCTCAAACCTTCTGAAAGTGGTATGAAATAAATTATTTTTACCATTATAGACTGCAGCGAGTGTGGTGGCAGTGCTGCACAAACTAAACTAAGCATTTTACATAACATGTTTCTCTCCATATGTTCTTACTGTGCAATATTAGAAAAGGACAAAAAAATTGGTTTTTTTAGTCAGGATGTGGATTAAGAGCAGCATCTCATGGTTTATGGTTATATATAAATGAGTAATTTATCAGAGATGGAAGTCAGTGCAGTAAGTCTTAAGGATCTTCCCTTTTATTAAAACCAGTCTCTTTTAAATAGAAAGTATCATGTAGCAAGTGAGAGCACTTCCATCTCCTCTGAAGAGGTATTTAATTATTTAAATCACATCTAAATGATCCCTAAATTTTTAGGCTGTGTATTTTTTTGAGAGTGATTGATCTAAATTCAGACAGAATATTTATCCACTGAAGACTATGTAGGCAATTTAACTTTTTTTTTTTTTTTAAGTGGTCCCAAGTATTTCTAGAGGTACAAATGGTAAGAACAAATTTTTAACTCTACACTCAACTTTCCCATGGCTAGTTCTTCACTTTTCCAAGATTTTCTTCCCAGATTATGTAATGATTAAAAGAGGAAAGTGAGGGATAGGCAGCAGTGCTTATTCCTAGAAAAACCACACAGCAAGTTACTTATAACTTTTATGTTGCTATTTTTTCCCTTTATTTATTTATTGGGTTATTATTCACCACCTGCCCTATTTCTGCCCCGCTAGAGCCTGAAGCAGAGCCCAGATAGCCCACATTGCAACACCTTTATTTCCTGCCACAGGGATGATGCCATGAATTTCCAGAAAAAAACTGAGTAACAGCCCCATCTAGTGCTCACAGAACTGAACCAGTGAACTAGACTGCAGACATCTCAACTCCCCAGCACCCATTTCCTGTGATGAGAAGTGGCAGCAGCTGTGTGGGGTGTAACACTGCAATGCTTTTACCATCCATGGCATAGCAAAATTTACTGCTCTTAGTTATGCACTGAACCTGTTGGCAAGTCAAGAGGCTGATGCCCAAGAGTAACCTATCCAAGAGCCATCTAGTGGAGTCATAAATATTCTCATTACTCTGTTTTAGAGTTGCCATTGACAATTTCCTTACCAAGAAATAGATGAGACTTACATAGAGCCTCCTGTATAATTTTAATGTTCGAAACTCGGCCCTTATCTCCAGTGTAAAGCAACTAAAAAGGGGACTGAAATGAGAATATTTCTCACATCCATTCAGCCATCTTGACCTTGTCAGAACACATCCTAGAGCTCTGTTTAGAATATTTATTTCATTTATTACAACTGCCCTCCAGTTCTTTATTATAGCCCAGGTTATATAACTCAGATTATCTCAGGAAGGCTCAAGAATCCACATGAGCTGTTTTACCTTTTCACGTATTTTCAAAATTTCAGTCCAGATTCTTGCAGCAATTTTTCCTGAAATTGACTCTGTAACACCTCCATTTACACGTACTATTAAAATAATCTGGTTTTTTTCTGAACAAGAACTGTATCACATATGCACTACTTGCATAAAAGTGGCAGTGTATAACTGATTAATTCCAAGGACCTTTGTGGTCCTACTCAAGTCACCATTTACAAGTCAAAACTTACAGCCAAACTTTGAAGAATGATGTATTTTGACATAAGTCAGGAAATACAACGAAGCTAAGTCTTTTCTATCACATTTTAAAACCTTAAGGTATTAACTAGCAATCATATCAGCTAGTGGTATTAAGTCACCAAGACCCATTTTCTGCTCAGTGCATCACTGTCCTGCTCTAGGACTCAAAATTCAGTTACAGTAATTTCACGCCTATAAGGCCCACCTTTTTGACTGAAGTTTCGAGCCTACCCTAGAAGTGTGCCTTATCACCTGGTGCACCTTATACATGGACAAATTCCGGATAACTGCCAACCCGGAATTGCGAGCCACAAGAGCTCCGGCGAGAGCCGGCAGGCGCAGTGAGAGCCGGGGGGCGCGGCCCCAGCAGCACGCATGGAGCCGGGGTGGCGGCGGCACGCACGGAGCCAGAGCGGCATGGGGGAAGCCGGGGATGGGGCGCGGCTCCGGTGGCTGGGCGGGGAAAGCTGGGGGATGCGGCCCCAGCACACAGGAAGCGGGGGCAGCAGCGGCGAGCCAAGGGGCATGGCTGCAGCGGCACACAGGGAGCTGTGTCAGGAGGGCCGGGGGGTGGGGGGAGAGCCGGCAGCAGATCCTCACTTTAAAAAAATAAAAGTGCACCTTATAGGCCAGCACGCCTTATATATGGACAAATTCCATGGACTTCCCAGCCCCCTGGAAATGTGCCTTGTAAGTGTGAAATTAATATGTAAATGCCTTGCTCCACTATTGCAAACAACACAAAATAGAAAGTTCAAGCTACCACTTATTTGACATGGCCAAAATATTCTCATCCCCTTTACACCTGAGGTAGGATCCCACTGCTACTTGGCTCATGCAGATGCTTTTCCCTACAACTCTGAGCATTTCAGAGCATTTCAGACTTTCTACAGAATCACAGTGGTGCTGAAGGCTCATTGCTTCTCCAGAAAGCCAAACCAGAACACAGAACAATGTCTAAGGCCATGGCTTTGAAGTCAGAATCTGCAAAGAGACTCTCTAAAAAAGCCACAACAAATAACAGTCAGACATTGAGAGCTGATAGCCCTTATAGCAAACTGTGTAGCCCAGGCTTTATCTATGAAGTTTTGAAAATAAATTTGCATTTTTTGCACCTGTGTAGCTCTACCAAGACAACAACACTGTTCAAGGCAGAAGCTTACAGTAGACCTACTTCTCCAGACTGAATGCCTTGTATTGCAATTATGTTCAAATGAAATAATGCACTGAGACTTACAAAACTGTCTTCTTCCTTTCTTTATCCTCCTCAAAAGTTCACAAGCCACAGGGAATGTTTTTGTAGCACATTAGCTACTCTGCAAATTCAAAATCCATGGAGCTAAATGTCTTTTTAAGAAACCAAACAAACTTAAACTAAGCTCTCATCTGAAATTCTGCTTGAGGCAAATAAACCACAGCCTTATTATTTACAGGTACACAAGCACCAGCTGCCAAGGGAAATGACCCTTATTATTGAGCACCAAGTTTATACTTTTTCCTGGCAAACTCAGCTAACAAAAGCATAAGTGGCCTAGTAAAGGAACAATATATGCATAGGCCAAGACATCTAAAACGTCATTTTACTAACCGCTTTAAACTTTGCTAGAGTTAAGCTTATATTTTCATAGCCAGGGAATTGAGGGATAAAGTAGGTTATGTCAGTCACTGACTTCTGTTTTATGCAAACATTCTTACTAGAAGAAGGACAGAAATAACAAACAGAACTCAGTACTAGGACATCACTTACATCTCTCCTTCACTTTCTTTGTTCTTAAAGAATAGATGGCTAGTAAGGTACTTTTGTTAACCTGATTCAATCTGACCTACATTTTTGCAGAGATTAAGAAAATTCTCTTTAGCCTGTCCAATCTCTCAAGGAAAAAAACACCCACAGAACATGGTTCAAGTAGTTTTTATGACAAGTTCTGCATTAACATTTCAGTATTTATGAACATCTTGCATCTGCTTGTTATGGTGAAATTATCAACCTCTCCCCAATGTGCCTGCACATTTAGTTCAGAACAAAATTTAGGCCTACAAAGATTTATCCTGCTTAAGTATTCCTAAAAAGTTTATATATTTTCCTCATATTATTGCATTTTATTTTGTCAAAACAGACAGATTTCATCTTCCAAGTAAAGACTTCTTCCTCAACCAAGCCTATGGCTTTCACTTCACAACTCATTAAGAGGTTCCTAATCCCTCACAATTCAATCAGCTGTAAGCAGTGCAACTCAGCACCACTAAGACTCCTCCCCAAGGCAAAGGCAACAGGGTGCAAGGGCCCTTCCTCCCTTTCCCGGAAGCTGGAAGCAAAGAGCTTTTGAATGCAACAATGCCCTGCACTCTCTCCTTAAATTCTGAAGAATAACAGGAATATTTGAGAAACAAATATACTTACCTAAGGTTTGGGTAACAGCAAACTGCAAGACAGCAATGTGAGAAATGCTGGACTAGACAATGAAGGACAAGATATGCACCCATATTCAACAGCTGGAAGTAGACAGATAACACCTGGAAGACAGCCAAGTTTTAGGGAGGAACATTAAAAAAAAAACATTGATACTGTAAGAGCTCGGTACTTTGCTCATTAACACAAGAGCACAAGTACAGAGATTTTACTGGTTTGAAATAAGAGTGGAGAAGTCAGTCAAATATTGTTCAGAACAGAAGCTTGGATAAAGTGGTAGCTACTATACCAATGCCCTTCTTGAGCAGAATCTCAAAGTTTGGATTCTACTGTTTACAGAACACAAAAGCCTAGCAAAACAGATGAGGAAAAAAAATGTTCCAGGAATTAATTCTGCGTCCCTCAAACTCCTGCCACAAGACAGTACAGAAAAACCCAACCATTAAATATCATTAGAGCCAGAGGAACAGAGTAGCAGCGCAAGTTATAGCTCTGTTTTGTGATTTCTTTGCAGAAGTTGTTTGGTATTAAGGTGTATCCACCTAACCATGTTCAGGTATCATCCAGCAACACACACCAAAGAGGCAGCTCTCTTTCACATATAAATGCTGAAGCAAGAACAAAATAATGAATTATTTTAAAAGCAAACATGAGAAAAAACACACTAAACCAGATTTTTTTGATAGTTGAAATCACTTTTATTTGTGAGGAACGTCACCCATACTGCACAGTTTCAAACTGATCTTAACAAGGAAAGCAGAAGTTTGTCCTCCCCATGTCCTGCAGTGAACAGGACTGGCACAGAAAAAAAAAAAAAAAAAACACCAAACCAAAAA
Source organism: Sialia sialis (assembly GCA_009812075.1). Lineage (NCBI taxonomy): Eukaryota > Metazoa > Chordata > Aves > Passeriformes > Turdidae > Sialia > Sialia sialis. Next base: position 476,798 of record VRYO01000369.1, read on the forward strand.
CTCACACTTGGGAGGTTTAGCACCAGCATCCAATAAAAAAAGCATTTTATTTCAATTTTAGTTGTTTTTTTTTTTTTTTTTTCCCCTTTTCAGTTTGATACCAAAAGAAAAATTGAAAAAAAAAAATCAATACTAGCAAAACAGTGAAATTCTAGGGGAAAAAAACCCCAAAAAACCAAAAAGCCCCACAGTTGCTGTTGAAACTAGGGAGGTTGTTCTTTCTGAATCTCGCTCTCTTTCTCTCTTCATGCATCTATCTTGTAGGCGTTCCCTGGATCTCAGCTGCTGGTAAATTTTCTTTTACATTTTGGTATCTCAAATCTTTGCTTTCATCATCACTGTTGACAATTTATTGCTTGTGTGTTTCTTTGGCTTTACTTTTGAGCTGTACTTTAGGACACCTATTGGGGAACCAAATGTTAAAAAATGCAGTTTAAATTTCATTTTCTCAATAAATAGATGAGACGTCAAATGAAAAGAGTTATAACGGGCAGGATAAGCATAACTGTCCATAATCAGGATTTTCTTAAATTAAAATAACTCATCAACCGATGCTATTACTATACAGACCAGAGACCTCTCTGGAAAAAGAATAAATCAATTATAAAAACTTACTTTGTGACAAATACAGAGGCAGAGGGGAGAAAGAAGAGAAAAGCAGTATCTTGGTTTGCCTGTACAGCTCTCTCAGAACTTATCACAAGTATCAAGCCATACATAAGGAGACGTGGCCAGAATCCTAGAAGCACACACACTCTGCCTCCACTGGAGAAGAGGAACTGCCTATATTCCTTACCTGAGTGATGGTAGAAGTGTTTGGGGAGCCGGACATTACTCAGCACCACTCTGCTCGGTCACTGGAGCAGGATTTTCAGCAGGTGTTTCAGTTGCCTTTGTCTGAGACACAACAAACTCTATTATAGGCAAAGGCTGATCTCCACACCCTTCCTCTCTTCAGTCGTACAGCCAGCATAATGCAGGTTTTAACACAATCAAGAAAAATGAATCTCCAGAAAATATTAAACTTTAGTGTATTTCCTATTATTCAGTATTACACAGCATATCTGTCAAGGGAACACTTGAAGTAGACACTGAATGAGAAAATCTTCCCTCATTAAAGTAGAACCTGTGTTTGCAAACAATTTGTTGAAATTATCTGGTTCAAACAGTTCAGGAAAGATCTAGAGCTTTCAAATCCATCTCTCATGCTATATACAGAAGTTTGTGGTAGCAGGGAAACACAACTGTTTCCACTTCAAAAATATTTGTTACAGTCTGACCTCAATTAAGAGCTATCCTGAAGCAATCCCTATCCCACTGCTGCTTCCTTTTAAGACAAGGTGCTTATTCTGCAACCGAGTCAGAAGAAGCAGGCAAGGAAATCAGCACATCAGATTTGGCCATCATACTTATCCAGCACATGAATACATTTATTAAAAATTCACACATGGCAGAGGGCCTTGGGCATTCACCCCTTTAAAAGCTCTGCTACATACAATCATAAATAGGTTTGGGTTGGAAGGGGACCTTGAAGATCTTCTCATTTCAACCCTCTGCCATGGGCAGGGACACCTTCCACTATCCCAGGTTGCTCAGAACCCCCATCCAGCCTGGCCTGGACTTCTTCCAGGGATGGGGCAGCCACAGCTTCTCTGGGCAACCTGTGCCAGGGCCTCACCATTCTCACAGAGGAAATATTTTCTTTATATCCAATCTAAACTTACTCTTTCAATTGTAACTCATTCCCCTTGTGTCCTGTCACTCCAGGTCCTTCCAACAGTCTTGACTCATCTTTCCCTTCAGGCACTGGAAGGCCACAATGCAGTCACCTCAAAGCCTTCTCTTGCCCAGGCTGAACCATCCCAATTCCTGCAGCCTTTCCTCCCAGGAGAGGGGCCCGTACCTCTTTGCCCTCCTGCGCCGGAGCACTGGCTGGGCGTGGCCGGCGCCGGTAGTTGTAAGGGCGCCGGTAGCCACGGCGCAGCGGCTGCTGGCCCATCGCACTGGCCTCATGATGGTTCTCTTTGTTTTCAGCCTCTCCAGTCGCTGGGGCAGGGCGTGGGCGAGGAGGCCCTCTGAGAGGGGCAGAAAGAGGGGTCAAGTGTGAAAGAAGCCCAAGAAAGGTTAAACCACAGAAATTTTCACCCAGCAAAACCTCCCATAACAAAGTATCATCTTCAACGGTTTTGAGTGCTAGCAAACCATCCCTTCGGGGTTTGGCTGGCATATGGTTGGAAAGGAAAGACAAGGAAAGTGATGTCTCTTCACTGCTGAAGCTACATCACCATATTCTGCTGTCTATCCTGCAATGAAGATGCAGTTAACCCCTTTGAATTGCTGGCTAGTAGAAGAAACAAGGCAGTAGTGCCCACACAGGCTGGTGGTGCTGAGTTACCTTTGGCATGGCTACATCCCAGCCCAGGCCTATTCCTAATTAATGGTGCAGTCCTTGCAATCCTCCTCACTTCTAATTAGAAAAAGCACCTATGACCGGTGAGCAGGACCTCATTAAAATTAAGCTACCCAGTCCACATCCTTGATGCATACAAGAGCATTTTGCCTTTTTTCTAGTATTTATAAACAGTATTTATAAACTGCCAAAACCAAGCCACAATCCAGTTCCCATTAGCTCGTCCACAGCTACCTAGTCCCAAAAACCAATTTAGCGTTTCCAAAGGAACCCAACAAAAGTGCCAGTGTCACTGGATGTAGTGCCTGTAAACAAAAGCAATACCTATGAACTCATACGGAAGTATTGTGCACTGATAGGCTGTATCATTCCTCTCACAGGAAAACTGCATCAGAAAAATCACAAGTTTCCATTAGTCCATTACTCAGCCTGTGATTCAACCACATGACGTGCAAGAGCCTCACTGGACTTGCTATGGTGCTATCTCTGAATGTCCAAAACTAATGAAGACTTTCAGGAATTAAATTTATTCAGCTTGGATGCCAACAAGCAGCAAGCATCAGTAGTATTCCATTTCCCACAGTCCTAGATAAAAGAGCCAAATTGAATATTCATAAACAGAAAAGCTCAAAGTAGAGGTGGAAGACTTGTGGTTTTAGATCCATATTCCAAAAGATCCACTGTGTATGGAACAGCAGGTCAATACAATTAAGAACAATCTTGTTATTACTATCAAATTCAGCTTGTTGCTGCTCTTGCACTGTTATTCACCTCTTTTGGTTTATGAGCAGATATGCACATGAAAAAATGAGGATAACATCATTTTCAGTTCATCTCTAAAGTCAATTTTGGAATTTGACTTCGTAAGCTACTTGGTAAACAAGGACAATATGATGAGGGGCAATTGAGTGAATGGCAGACAAACCAACTCCTTGAGGACCTTTAAACGTCATTTGTCCAACACCCTTCAACTAGATCACGTTGCTCAGAGTCCCATCCAACCTGCTCTTATAAGGAGCACTGTTGATTTAATTGGGCAGGAACACTAATTCCGTGTAATGATTTTCATTTAAGTTGATTTTTTTTTGTTGGAGAAACTTATTTACCCTCCTCCTAATCCTAAGTTTAAGTGGTACAAAGAGGACATTTATTATCAGAAACTACAAGACAAAAAATAGAATTTAGAATAAAGCTTTATGATACTCTTCTTCCCCTTACACACTTTTCTTTTATATTGACAACGTATAGAAAACAACTTAGTTTACAGTTGTAAACTAACTTACTTCCCCTATGTTTTTTATCTTTACATGTGTCTCACAAAAACACAAACTCTCATTAGTGTAACAATGTGTCAGTCTTTAAAATTCAACACTAATTAGTCCTTATCAAGAACAAAAAATATCCTACCGAAGTCACAACAAATAAAAATTTTTAAAAAACCTTTACAAACTACCACAGGCATCTAGCACCTCTCTGGGCAAGGTGTTTCAGTGTTTTACCACACTCACAGTAAAAAAATAAAAACAAATCTTCCTTCTATTTATTCTAAATCTTTTAATCTAAAAGCATTACCCCTCATGCTAACACAACAGGCCTTGCTAAAACGTTTATCCCCATCTATCTTATAAGCCCCCTTCAAGCACTGGGCTGCTGGCCAGGCTGGTTCTGCTGCAGCCCAGGACATGGGTGGCTTTCTGGGCTGACTCCACAGTTTTCACCCAGCAGCATCCCCAGCAGGGTCCCAGATCAAGGATTTGGGTTATTAATTGTCCAGGAAAGTATGATTGTTCAGCTGGGAGGACATGAAGCAAGTACTGCAACTCAATTCAATAGGCTGCTCAGCTGTGAGAAGAAACGGGTGATGCTAAGAACTTCTGCCCTTTCTGGGCCATTATGATTCTGAACACACAAGCATGTCAAACAAATTTCTCCAAGTAATTAAAATGCTTCCCATTGTCCCTACCACTTGCATAAGTGTTCCCACACTGGGAAGCCTGTATAGAACACAAAAGCATCTGAGTAAGAGGAACTGTACAGACCTGCGGTAGCGGGGACGGTAGGTAGGATTCCTGTGCACTTGCTGAAGTTGTCCTCCTTCTGTGACCCCATCCTTCATGTCTCCCTCACCACCCTGCTCCCAAAATAAAACAGAAGGCTTGTATTTGACAGGCAGTATATTAACCATAACCCTGCATGCAAGCTCAAAAACAATATATCAGTACAGAAATCCCAGCATATTGGGTAAAAAGAAGCTGATTCTCTAAAGGCTTTTAAATTTGGGCAAACTTAAGATGATGACAAAACAAGAACCATCAATGCTGCCCCTGCTCCTCCCAGACTAAGGAGCTGTTCTTAGAAACACTCTCCCTGATGCCTCTTATACTTTATGGAGAGGCAGCTATTGATCAGGACAATTCTGCATCTGGAAAGCTAACAAAGATATCACACAAACTTGCCACAGACCACCTCACATTCTATACAAAGCCCCATTCCACAGGGAAGCACCATAAAAACGAAGAAATTTTAATATAGAAAAGCTGTTACCTTGCATCAAATACTCTTTCTACACAGTCTTTTTTATTTTTCAAAGACACAGTGGTTCTCTTTCCCCTTTAGTTGTTAATTGCTAAAGCTGCATGTTGTTTTGGGTGGAGTTTTTTCTGATTTTGGTTTGTGATGTGTGTTTTAAATGCCAGCCATCAGTAATGGCTATTTTATAAAATGTTAAGTCCCATACAGTTCCTTGTGTATTATTCTTCCCTTTAAAAGAAGAAATTTAACAAGCTATCTAGAATAAGAAGTGCATCTTCTGCATCTGATCCAGTAGGAAGCAAAAGCTGTAGCCTCCTGACAGCCCTTAGTAGTCTGCCCTAAGTTTGATGGGTATCCCTCCCATGCTACACAGCCATTTTAATCATCGTGACAATAGACCATTAAAAATCCCACAATCATCTGTGATGTTCTCTCATGTATAAAACTGATCAAAATAACTAAATATTCAAAGGATCTAGGATAGAGAGTAGCAACAGGTAGTATTTGATAGCAGTCAAGGTACAATTGAGAGCTTCAGAACTCAAAAAAATAACGCTTCTCAGTTTATGAGAACTTTATGGTACTTATCCACTATAAAATACGAATTTGGTCTGGTTTTGTCAAGATGACTTGTACACCGTAACTTGAAAGTTTATTAGACCTATGCTGCATGGTGAGAAGTGCCTCAGACAGGTGAGAAACAGCCCTGCCAGTATTGTGTGTGACAGTAGCAATCCATGGAAATTGAACTCACACTCCGAGGTGGGCCTCGGCGTCGGCCAAAGTAGCCCCGTCGATAGCGGCGCCGGTCTGCAGCGTAGCGGCTACCTTCCACGGGGACTCCATTTGGACCTGTGACATTAGCTGCTTCTGCACCCTAAAATGACAAAAGAAAGGCTGCCAGGGTGGTGTAAGTAAAGAACAACCAGCTACAGGGAAAAGATGAAACAGGAAAGACACTTTTTTGTGCAAGTTCCAAGCTACAGTTCCTTTATCCCACACAGGGAAAAAGGAGGTTTGTTATCCCCAACCCCTTAATCAAGAGATATTATAATGAGTTAAAATACTGAACTCGTATCCAAGGGGCTAAGTTCAGAGGAGGAAGCAAGAATGAATGACTGAGAAAAATAACCCTCAAAAATGTTCAATTTCCTCATGCTTCTATTTTCCTGGAAGTTCTTACAGTTATTAAGCCAACAGACTCCAAGAAAAATTGTTCAGTGCAATACAGTTAATTACTGGGCAGGCTGTAGACTTCAAGTATTCTCTCAAGTAACAACTGCAGATTCTAGAAGTACTAGGATGCAGCTTCCTAGTAGAGTGGGTACATATCTAGAAATATGCCTTAATGAAGCCTTTAAAAAACAGATTTCCCCCAGAAAAGCTGCATGAATGCCACCAACTCAGTGATTAACACATCAGACACCAGAGGCACAGCTGAAGTTGTGTGGGATGTTATCACTGTTGGACCCCACCCTGAGGCTCCATGATCTCTCACCTTCTCTCCCTCGACCACGTCAAATTCTACAGTCTCTCCATCACCAACGCTACGCAGGTACTTCCGTGGATTGTTTTTCTTTATCGCCGTCTTGAAAGGAAGATGCATAAAGATATCTTATTTTATGTTACTTATTTTTACACATACATAGCCCCACAGATTAGGGAATGGCAGTATTTCTCTGCTACAATTCCAACTCTACACACCACGGCAGTCACCACACTAAGGTATTTCAAATACACAGATGTCTCGTATTTCACAGGCCCACCAAAACTCAGTTCAAGGTCTCCTGTTTTATCACTATTTATGAGTTTATAAATCAGCTGCTGCTCCAGGATCTGCTCTGTCCAGAACACTGAAAATGGAAATTATTACAAATCTCTGCATGAGCAGACCTGGTACTCAGTGTTTGATCTCCCCCAAGCTGTACCAAGGCAGCTCTAGCAGCAAGTGTGACCCCTGCCTTCAGTCATCAGGAGAGCTGTAGACCACCTAAAGAGAACTCAAGACCCAGAGCATTTCTGTAGAAGCATTAACTACATGGTATCATGGCAAGTCATAGTAACTAGAAAAGAATTACTGTAACTCTGGTGTAACAAATTAGCATTTCATCTAAGCACTGTAAACAGACCCCAAATATTAGGTTAGTCTGTGCTAATACAGGAATAATACAGAACAGACAAATGCAGTCTTAGCCATCTACTAGACAGAAACCCCGAAGTACTACAATAATACTTATGACTAATAATACTATTATTGTTATATAAAAATAACAACATGGATTTGGATCAAAGCCAGTTGTACACCTCCTGAGACTCACAGGAAACACTCAAACCTCCTGGAATGATTTTCAGTCTGTCAGCTATAAGTACCATGCTCGTACTCTGTGGAGTATTTCTAAGACTCCACAAAAGGTTGTTAGCAAGACAAGCCTACAGACTGTTCATTAGATGTGGCTTCATAAACTGAAAATGCTAGGGAGAAAAGACCAAGACATTCATTGTACAAGCTAATCCAGTAGCTATTTTCTTACTGAAAGATTATTATCTTGCATTAGGTTAAGACTAATTCACATGAAGTTTCCTGCTGTAGGAACCTTTAGTTAGCAAGAAGGACGAGATGCAGAGAGAAACACACATGGAAACACAGGGTCATAAATCTGGCTTAACAAATGGGATGTAGGGCAAAACCAGAAAAGCCAGACATTCTATCTGTCTGCAGTTCAAGAAAAACCGCAGAATGACCATAAGTGGAGCTGTCACCTTTGCACAGCAACAATATTTAGTCAACAACAGCCCCAAAATATTTCCAACTGAAGGAAAATTTATTCAGTTTAAAGCTCATCTTGACTAGTCTAGGAAACCTATTTTCCTTGCTGCTGAATACAATCTCCTTTGGGTTTCAGGCAACAGACCAGTATGCCTTTCTAGCCATACCTTTCCCTATATCCTGCAGCATCCCTGAACAGCCTACAAAAAGATGAAAGAGCATACATACTTATTACTATCAAAGCAAAAATATCCCAAGAGGTTTGGGGTTTTTAGAACAGAAACAGGATGAGCTGTTCAATTCAATTGCTTTGGGAATTACAGTAATTTCACGCCTATAAGGTGCACTTCCAGGTCATCAGCAATTCCCCGTACTTTGTCCATATATAAGGCGCACCAGTGTATAAGGTGCACTTTTTTTGCGGCAAGGACCCGCCGCTGGCTCCCCACCCCGTGCAGCGGCTGCCAGCCACAGCCACCCATTCCCACTCCCCCCGTGTGGCGGTTGCCAGACATAGCCACCCGCTCCCCCCACAGGTCTCGCAGCTCGCACTTCTGGGTTGCCAATTTTATGAACTTCATCCATATATAAGGCGCATTGGCGTATAAAGTGCGTTTTCCAGGTTCTCCTTGCTGAAATTACTTAAGCAAGGAGAGACTCTACCAATTATCTCAAAAAACTGTTTGCTTTCTGCTGACCCTTTAGTGTAACTGTCACATTTCTAAAAATTCGATAGAAGTGTTTGCTTTTCCATAAATGTTACATACTAGTACTAAAGCCCTTAATCTGCAGCAAAGTTTGATTTGTACTGAAACAACTGACTAAAACTTGTGAGACTTGAGCTTTGCATGTGAGGGACATGTCAATGAGCTGTATTTCAAACTCCTTCCCTGTAAGTGCAGAAGAAGGACTAACAAATTTCTGTTCAGCAGAGGATACACTTAGATTGATGAAGCTCCTCAAATATCTTTCAAAAGCATAATGAAAGATAAAAGCAACAGTATTCCACATGTACTGTCCCCAGCTTTATGGCAGAAACATCAAGAACCCAAATCTGCACTTATCAACAGGAGGTACAGGCTGCAGTTGTTTTATAAAGGCTAATTTATCAGGATAACTTTGAGTAAATCCTAGAAATCCAAGCAGAAACAATACGGCTTTACTACTTCAGCTGCAGATAAACATTGCTGAAAGAAGTCTCTAATAAGCCTAAGCTCTAAGCTTGATGAAAAGACTTTATGTATCCAGAGGGGAGAGAGAGAGCACTATTCTCCCGTTACCTTTTACCAGCATCCCACAGGCTCCAGCTTCTGATTCAGAAGACAGATGTTTCATATTAACAGACAACACTCAACAACAAAACCTTCCCTTTCCCAGGGGGAACACTGATGAACAGGGAGCCAGAAGAGCCTCCAGAGCTAGTTCAGGTTCTCCTTTGAAAGAGTTGTTTCCATATGCTCATACTACCACATCATCAGCACATCCAGCACTCTGTGCCAGTAACAGCCAAAATTTGTTGTTACACAGATTCCTGGCAGGTACTTCAGGTTTTGCATGATCAACACAATCCAGCGAAAAGAAAGATTAAGTCCTCCTCACAGCTTGTTGATTTAAACTCTACCTAATTAAGTGTAACTGCTCTGGCAGCTGACACTTCTCCTGTTGTTACATTGCAAGACACACTGCAGCCCACAAGGCAAATGGATCCCTTCTGCTCACAGCACCTGTAGCTGACTGATCCTTTCTGCTCAGAGCACCTTGCACCAACTAACCAGACAGAGACTCAAGGTGAAGAACTGCCCTTGCCTGGGACCCCTGCAAGACAAAGGGTTAACTCAAAGCAAGCCATGCACGCCCTAAAAAGACGAGCATTTTAATCTGTACTAGTTATAAATAGCATCCAATAGCCAGACACCAAGCACTAACCCCCATTTCGATCATGAGATCGGCCTGTTCCCTCCACGCCCAGATGCACGCAGGGGAGGCAGGGAGAAGCTGTATCAATTCAACTAGGTCAGACTTATTCTGAAGGGATTAGGAGTGTAATCCAGCCCCTCCCAGGCACAAGGGAGGGGCAGAGCAGGCACTGTCAGCACAGAAAGTTTGAAGCAGGATGTTTGCTCACAGCATGGATTTGCCTCCCTCATTGGCCCCATCAGGAGCTCTGGCCAGCAGTCTCAAGCTTGGGAGCTAGCACATCCATGTAGAGGATGAGGAACATCTGACTGCTGCCAAGCCAGAGCAGTACTAGAAGCATCTCCTTGGCCATGCTCAGCCTGCCAAGAGAGTTAATCCGATGCAGGCCTGCACATGATGTGGTGTTTCTGAAACAAAGCCAGTTTTGTTCACCCCAAAAGGACTTCAGCCACAGGAGACGGGAAGTACCCACCCCTCTCCACACACACACCAGTTTACATTCAGGGGAATAATCTTTTCTGCAGGTGAAGGAGACAAAACAGCACAAGTAACACTAGCTTTCTGTTTAAGTCTCAGCTGGCAGCCCTCCCAAGCAGAACAGCACTGATCCATGTTATCTGTCAGTCATCAGCACAACAGCCATTATCCAGGCTATTGTCTCACAAGCATCAATGAAACCTTATTTGTCTAAGACAGCGCCGTCTATCCAGAACATCTTTCTCTTCCAGAACTACTCCCACCCTCCTCTGGACACAATCCCACCAGACCACAAATGTGTCAGCATGCCACAGCACAGACTGCTAAGGAAGGAAAATCACCACCAAAAAAAAAAAAAAAAATTAAAAACAAAAAATCAGTATATGCATTGGCAGTTCTTTTTCTCAAGCCCACCCACTGAACCAGGAACATGTACTGTATACACTTCCCAACATCACTTTCTCTCATAACAGGCACTAGATTTATCCCCTTCAAGCTTCAGCCAGGTTCAGATAAGGAGTGTACACCCTATATACCAGACAAACAGTTGGCACTGTTACCACTATTTAGTCATCAAGACACAAGAACTAAACTCTCAGTGTTGACTCATCAGCTAAGGAGCTGTGCACATATCCTCATCCACAGTGACCAGCTCTGGGAACAAACTTCCTAGTTTCATTTGATAGAAATACTGTCACCTATGCCACAGAGTAAATTCATGCTATGAAAGATCACATGAGCCTGCAAACATTTTATAGGGGACAAACTCTAGGGGCAAGACTGCAGTTTCTGGTGAATGATGCAAAACCAGATCTAAGCCAACTAATCAGTTGACATCAGCATGGAGACAGCATCCTCTGTCTTGCCATTATTTGCCTGCAACCTGAGAGTCACCGTATAAACTTAGAACAGCCTCCTGACAGCTCAAGGAACATTAACCAATAACAAGCTGCTAGGCAAGCTCTCTCTGCATGGGCACACTTGGCATACAGCCCTCCTCCTCTTCTGCCTAAGCAGCTGCCTCATGCAGAAACAGCTGATGGTAACCCAGGCTGGTCAAGAGCCAGACTAGATCACTTTCTCTCCAATACCAGGGAGGGCAGACAGAACACTCCTGCAAGTAAAGAGGGTAGGAAAAAACAATAGACACAAGGAGCATGAGAAAACAGGGGGAAGGACAGACAACAGCCACCATGTATTCACAGAGGAGTCATCTCAAAGGGAGACAATCAAGCAAAAGCCACACCAAAAAAACACCCTTAGTGTTCAAATTACAGCAGATAAAAAAAAAGTCAAGAAGGCTTCATAGAGAAGGAAAACAAACTAATATTTCTCCCTAAAAATTTCAACATAAGCATCCACTCAAGTTATCTGCATAAAATATTCTAAGGAGAAGCCAGGACAAGGGTGGGTAGCTGCTGCAGGAAGCTGCATTAGAAACCTATCATAGTACACATCTCTAAGCACAATTACTGCTGTCTTACCTGATGAACAAAGACATCTTCTTTAGTATCATTTCTGTGAAAAGAAAGTGGGAAGTCGTAAGAGTTTAGACTAAATAGACTTAACTACAAATTCCTTTTCAAGTGAAACCCTCCTTCTCTCAGCCTGCAGCACATGCCCTGAATTCCATACATTCTGTCTAAGCCTATGCTACCAAAACCCTGCTCTGAACTTCTATGGTCATTTCGCTTCAGAACAGAAAGGACTCCAGGGTCTTCAAAAGCATGAGAGGACGGGGGAGGTTCTCTGTAATCTTCTGGCAAATATTCAGTGTTTTCTTTTTATGCAGGGCAGAGTTGATGACTGGACTGCTTGTTTTTCACTACTCTAACTCCCCAAAAACACTTCCAGAGGGACTGCAACCTGAGCTGTTACCCCAGAGGTCAAACAAGATTGCCAACAGGACTGGCCACAGCTGTTAACAGAGATCTCCTTTCAGTGAAACTCAAAGCAACCAGGCACAAGAGGTGTTAGGAGAGTCCACAGGAGGAGGCCCCATACATGAACGTGAGGTTTTCTGGATTAGGCCAGACAGGCTTCCACATGCAAAACAAAGATAAGTCTGAGACCTTGAATCTGTGTTCCCATACACTAAAAAAAGAGCCTAAGCCCTGCCATCTGTTCACTCAATTCCTTCTCAGCGAACAGAACAGGTGGGTCGAAGAGTTTGTGAAGATAATGCATAATCCCAAATTTGTTGTCCTGGATTGAAGCAACACTAGACTTCAGATTAGGAAGAAAGCTAACAAATAATTACCCCACAACCAAGTGAAGGCTCTTATATCAACTACTATTACAGATTTTAAGAGGACTTCCTAATTTAAAGCTTTCTTCCAAGCTTACCTAACACTGGAAAATAAACTCCAGAGACTAATACCACACCATCACTGGCTTCAGATCCATGAACATGGGGTCTTCTACCCCTTTCTGCACTGTCCAACTCACCCAAATCTACCTGATGTGTTACAGCTCAAGGATTTGCCACAGTGAAATAACTTGCCAGGAATGTTTTTTAGAAGACAAGTGTTCAGCATGCAGCAGTTTCATTCCTCAAAAAAGCACATGAGACACTTAAGTCCCTTAACCCCAAAGATCTCAGTCTTTAAAGCCAGCATTTCCTCCAGTAAATTGGAAGCAAGGGTCTTCTGCACTTAAGGTTGCAATATGATCAATCTCACCTACAGCTGTATGGAGTCTGAATTCATATGTTTGTTTCTGCCCAGAGAAGAGGGGGGAAAAAAATAAACAAAGAGAGAAGAACCTAGGCCTGGCATATTTTCAGTGAGGTATTTTGAGAGAATCTCAATGAGTAGCCACAGAAGGTATTCTGACCAAGCAGTTAACACCTGAAGTGTACTCAAAAGTATTTCCCCTCACCTCCTACCTTTCTCAGGCCTTCAAAAAAAGCCAGGCAGTCACTAAAGAATACGCAGCTCATTAAGAGTGTAGTAGAAGTACACATGAGAAACAGGTAACACACCAAGTCTGTAGTGAGTTGGACCCTGTTTTCTCCCCATACACATAACCTCTGACTGGGGGCTGAGGCATTTAACAAAGACCTTGCTAAGTGCCCGGCCTAAGGTATCAACTGCACGAACTTGTAGTCAGGTCCTGAGGTCTCTGTTGCAATTAGTGCCATGTGCCCTATCACGCGTACTACAAGTCTCAGTACAGCATAAATACAACTATCAGAATTTAAACATACCTGTTGATAAAGCCATATCCATTTCTGACATTGAACCACTTCACTGTGCCAAGAACCTTGGTGGCTGGAAAGAAAATTGAAGAAGTTAATCTAAAATATAAGAAAGTACAATAATAGTATATAAATACTTCTATAATTGCATATGAAGTTGCAACCAGACTTATTCTGTTCCCTTAACCCCAAAGTGTGCCTTCATCTCTCAGTTCATTCTAATGCAGTAACAAGATGCAGTGCTTTAAAGCACTGTTCTTCAGCCAAGGGTTCACCACACAGCACAAAACCTAGCTCTATTTTCAGAATTGACCATCCATCCCTTTTATTTCTTATCCCAGAAAGAGGCAGCAAAGCTGAAAATCCCACTGTCATTCATCAGCTCTCTTTAGGTTAGCAGCTAGACATGAAACAAAGCTGAAGGGAACTGTTTAAAATTCCTCTTTCACTTACAGTTACCCTTCTTTCTTCCTTGGAAACTAGAACTGCCCAAAGAAGCAGTATCAAGTACTGTGCAACCCTCTCAAGCAGAAAGGCAGTAGATCCTTATTCTGGAAAAGCTCCTTGTCTTGGCAGCATCACACCAACGAAGTAAGACCCCACATGACTTCTTCAGTACTCCTACTGCTAAGATAATCTGATTGCTTTGTTACGAAGTCACCCTACTTCACGTTCCATGACTTCCAGGATCAAGACAAGCTCCTGTCTCAACAGTATAACAGCATCTACTTAGAAGCCACACTGCAGTGTCTTACAGGACTTGGCAAAACCTGTTTCTCCAACTTATAGGAATGTGTAGGAGGAACTCGACAGTGATGGAGGAAGTTCAACCCCTCCTTACCTCTCAGCAACTGGATTGACCACAAACTTGTACTTAACACAGCTTGATTACAACAACCTAGCAGCCCAATGCAGTACTTGAAAAGGGTCTCATCACCTACAGATGACTGCTTGCTAACAACCTCACATACATGTTTTGGGGGTGGCAGGAGCCTAAGAGACAATTAAAAGGAAAGCAGATGAGAGAATCTCCAGTTTAGAAGACCAAGACATTCTGCTAGCAGCAAGAACACACTGTAAATTGGTACCTTCATCTACGCTACACCTGTATTCTTTTCTAAATATTCACAGGGAGATGATAGAGCCAGTCTTTGGTCTCATAGGGTCTTGCCATTCTCATACACCCCTCAAGTAAGAGCATCTAACAACAGAAGTGCATTGTAGCACTGCTGCTATTATTACTGTCAATAACAGACCCTTTCTCATTGCCCTTTTAGAAGGGAAGTTTCTGGTATTCTTTAATACACTTTTTAGTAGAAAGTGTTCTTATTTCAAAGCAGTGACATCTTAACATGACTGAGATATTACCTGGAAAAAAGGACTCTGCCTAGTACAACATACATTCCCCAGAATTCTTGTTTACTGGAACAGAAAAACACTGTTTCAGTGCTCAACACTGGTTCAGTAAACAGTGTTCAGCCCCAGTATTTACAGCTATGTTTTTAGTTTTATAAGGACATCACCACATACAGACACTTCCTGCTACCACAATGGCGTTGGCTATGAGAGCTCCCTGCACTCACACAAGTCAACACGAGGGGACAGGGGAACACAAAGAGTGCCAACAGTACCTGCAGGTTTCAGCCTGTTCTGAGAAACAATGCCAGTACCATTGCTTCCCTCAACATCCTTTCCCTCCCCTGCAAAACAGCTTTGGAATTTGCTAGCCTACTTGAGCCAGATTAGGAAGAAGCCCAGGAAGTATGACAAAAGCCCTCAGAGGGGTTAAGAGGCTGAGGAAGGAGAGGCAGTCAAAACTCACTCTGTGGCCAGCTGGCTGCTGCTAAGTGGAGGAGTACACACAGCTTAAAAACAACATTGTTCCAGGGGGACACTCCAATATATTCCCCCTAACACAGTGTGCCAGAGACATACCATTCCCTGCATGTGTTCACAGTCTCCCCTAAGTATCACTGTGGGCCAAAACTCAGGCAAAAGCATGACACTAGCCACTGGTAAGCCTGAGCAGGGAGGTCTGGCCAGGAGGAGGACAAGCCCAGAGGAAAACACAATAACCAGTTAAACTGATGAGTCACAGAAGGCAGTAGATGTGCTGACGTACATCCCACCAGCAAGTGGAAGCCTGCACATTTCTACAAGATTCTGTTCCCTGATGCTATCAGAGGAAACAATCATCAGCCACTCCTACCCATGACAAAATAGCCTTTTAACAAGGAAAGCCAAAGCTTCCTTTGACCAGGAGAAAAGAGAAAGTTGAGTAACCTTTACCCATATTCCTAGAAATCAGACATTTGGATGCCCCAAACAAGCATAAGACTTTGCTTCTAATGGGATCTTTGTAAAAGAAGGCTTAAATGAACATAACTACATGGGTGATCATTAACAGGGACATTTGAGGTGGACTTTAACATAAGTTCATTTTCAATTAGCATTTACGGTGATCATTTTTCTCATAATTCCTAATAAAAAGCTAGCAATATGTCCATTTTGCAAAACCATCGCCACGGTGGTTTTCATTCTCCTGCTAGCTCAGGAAAGGCACTTCTACCTTCACTTCTCCCCATCCCCTCTCTCCAAGCAATAGGAAAGGAAGAACAAGGTAAAAACATTACCAGGAATGGAACAAGCCACATTAAGTCAAGAAGCAGCCAGCTGTACAAGCAGATATGGATGTGTTGATTCCTGTGTAGTAATTACTGACAAATGAAGTAACAGGGAAAAAAAAAAAATCACATAAGCTGCGCCTTCAATCTCTGCTTTGCTGGAATTCCTCCTAACTTCAGAGAAATCCTTTAGCTGGCTTCTCTCTCTTGCAGCAAGACCTCATTCTTCCCCTTCAGAAGAGAAGGTCCTGTGTATCCTTAAGGAAATTTGGGACTCTACACTTGAAGTCAGTTTCAACTTAGCCTTTATCAAACTCTTGTAAGCTACACAGTTAGAAACAGTACCTACACCCCTATCGGCAGTAGCCTGCAGGTTTAAGTCCTGGCCTTTTCAATAGGTTGATCCTATTTAATTACAATGAAAAAGAGTCACACTTGATATGCACCGGGCTTGGGCAGACACGGCAATATGACATTTCGTTCGCCATTTTATTTTCTGACAATAAAGTCGAAACAAAGCCCCGCCCCTCCAAAAAAAACCTCAAAACAAACAAACCTCACTAAACCTGGAAGCATTACTAAAGCAGCATTCTTTACGCACAGAAAAGTTGTGCCAGGACTTTAACATTAAGGAGAGGCACAGTTGGTTTCCAGCAGCCCTCCCCGGGGAAAGACGCCGCCGGCAGGTGCCGGGAAGAGGCAGAGCCCGGCTGTGCCGCGCTCGTTGTCCCGCACGCTCCGGGCCGATGAGGCACTCACGGGCTCCCACCCAGCTCCCGAGCGCGTCACGACCGGCGCCGCGCGGCTCCCACAGCCCGCGCGGGCGGAGGAGGAGGCGGCCCGGCCTGACTCACCGCGGGGGGGCAGCGCGCCGGCCCGGGCTGCGGGGAGACCCCCTGCCCCGCTGCAGGTGCGCCGCGAACTCGGGAGCGGGGCCCGCTACTCACCCAGCACTTTCTTCGCCGACTCGGCCGCCGCGGTTGTAGGGGCGGCGGCCACGCCGGCGGCCGCTTCAGCAACAGCCGCACCCGGCGCCGCTGCGCTCTTAGGAGCGGCGTCCGGGGCGGCGGGCGCGGGCGGCGCGGCAGCCGCGGCCGGGACGGGCTGGGCGGCGGGCGCGGGGCTGGTCTCCGGCGCCTCACTCATGGTGCCGGGCAGAGATGTTGAGTGCTCAACCGCGCTCGATCTTACTACCCCCAAAATGGCCCCGCCGAAGTTTTAACACAGTCAGCGGGGGCTGGCGCGGCACGCGCGCCGCCTCATTAGCATTTAAAGGGGCCGCGCCGGCAGCCAGCGGGGGGCGTTGGGTGTGTTCCGTGTCGGCACGGCACGGCACGGCACGGCACGGCACGGCACGGCACGGCACGGCACGGCACGGCACGGCACGGCACGGCACGGCACGGCGGAAAGACCTACAATCTACAACTCATCGCACGCAATCGAAAACTTCTTCGTTTTTAGTGAAAGAGGAGGGGCAGTCTCTGATCTCTGCTCTGTGTGACAGGGGCAGGACCCAGGGAACAGCTGGAGCTGTGTCAGGGGAGGATTAAGGTGGATATCAGGAAAAGTTTATTCTCCCAGAGGATGTTGGGCACTGAACAGGCTTCTCAGAGAATGCTCACGGCCCCAAGGCTGCCAGAGCTCAATCAGCATTTGGATAATGCTCTCAGGCACAGGGTGCGAGTGTTGGGAACGGTCTTGCGCAGAGCCAGGAATTGGACTCGATGATCCTTGCAGTCCTTTCCAGCTCAGGACATATCCCGTGATTCGGGAACATGGCATTGCACCGCTTGGGTGGGCGCTCTCCGGCCGCTTATCCGTGCCTGTCAGTGCGGACACACATGGCCACGCGTGCACACAGATTTATGTCTCTGTGTGTCTCTGTCTCCGCCTCTGTCTCTGCCTGTGTGCGCGGCCCCGCGCGTCCCTGAGGGTCACTGCGCGGGCGCTGCGCTGGACGGAGAGTGCGCGGGGGCGCGCGCAGGCGGGCGCGTCTGCCTGAGGGCATTTAGGGTCCTGGTGTTCCGTGCGAGGTAGGAACGCGGTGCTGAGGGGCTGTGGGGCGGTGAGAGGCTGTGGGGTTTGGCTGAAGGGGTGCGGGTGTCGTCGAGGGTCTATGGGGTGTCACTGAGGAGCTATGGGGTGTCACGGAGGGGGTGTGTGCATTGGCGCGGTCACTCCTATTTCTTCCGTCGGCACTTTAATTCCCGCGGAATGAAAGTCCTTCAGTTCTCACCCCCACAGGGCATTTAGTTTTCACATCTAGCAGTTCCCGCTGCTGCTTCATTTCGCTGCCACTGCCCGTATATCTTTCTCAGTTTCTTGCCTGTGTCTTCTTCCTTCTCCCAGTTTTTGTACCGCCTTCACGAGTGTAGTTTTGGTGATGTTTCTACTCTTTTGCAGTTGGCACACACCAGCACCCCAATCTTTATTCCTCATTCTTCCCATATGACTTTCTGCTTGTGTCCATAATTTTCTCCCAGACGGATGCCTCAACTGGAGCATCAGGGACAGGTCCTTCTCCACAGGCAAGGAAAAAAAAGTGTTTCTACAAGATTTTGCCTTACTTTTTCTGTATACTCAAACACTCAAGGGCACGCTCCTGGTTTTCCTTTATCTGCCCTCCTGATCTCCTCTTCTGAATAATCCTTTGGCAGTTCTTACAGCTAAAGTGAAGGTCCTTGGAGAGCATCCTTTGCTGAACATCCCTGAGACAGCAAAGCCAGCTGCTATTACAGTTCTCCTCACTGCATCCCGCTATACACTTAAGAAACAAAAAATACTATTTTAACCCATAGCTTTTAATCCTAAATGCTATGTTCATTACATTACTTTAAGAATATGTCACTCTGTTTTCTTTTTCATTTTTCAGGGTACATGAAAATTTCTAAGAGGGTGCTCATTGGAATTAATTTCAAGAGGATAGCTTAATTATGTTAGAGCAAATGTATAATCAGGACACTGACATACACTTGGTATATCAAATTTATTTTCAGTGAAGTTGTTAGTTAATTTTTTCTTCTGCAAGTTAATTTTAGAGTTTACTGAAAAACTCATTCAACAACAAAAAAATCCACTACAGTATACAAGCTGTGAAATGTACTGTGGTAGAAAATGGGCAATGTTTTCCCTTGGGTTTTTTCTTTTATTTTAATATGAAAAAAAAAAGTAAAAGGAATTATAGAATAATCTCATTTTTTCTTTTCTTGATGCCAATTTATAATACATTTCCACCAACTCAGGCAACAAAAACTTTTGCATAGGGAAAGTAATTTGTGCCTCTCTACATTCTCTGAATACTTCCCATCAGTTGTAAATTACTATTTTCTAGAACTTAGAACAATACAGAATCACAGATTGGTTGAGATTGGCTTGTCCTTCATGTGTCTGGAAATCCAGGATTAGTTATTCCATACATATTTCTTAATTAGATGATGTACTAGTTTGAAAGCAAAACCAGTAAGACTCCAAGTCAGAAATACAATTTAATAGGAAAAAAAAAGCAAAATACATGCAGTAGTACAAAAAAAGAAAGCACTGACAGTCAGAATACAACCTGACACCCTGCTAGTTAGGCTGGTGGCAGCAGTCCAGATGAAGTGGTCTTGCTGAAGCAGCGATCCTGTAGAAAAGATCCAGTAGCTCCTGTCTTCTGGAAACCAGTGGGTAAGAGAGCTACCGGCTGTCTCCCAGGCCCACATTATATTCAGGTGGGAATGCTTGGCTCCTCCCCCTGGGCAGACCATCTCACAATAGGATGATGTCGTTTTATCAGTCATGCGATGGGTCCTTGATGGCCCATTAAACAGGAATGTCTCCCGGAGGGAATTGTCTATGACTCATGGGGTAGGGCATTGATGGCCCATTAACAGGAGATAGTCTGGGGGAGGAGGCAAGGAAAACACTATCCCTCCTGTTTTTGACAGTTCACGGAGATGGTAATTGAATACATACTTTTGGGCACATCTTTGCATTGTAATCTAGGACAGATGATCACAAATTCCTCCTCTCACAGGATGCTACCTTTTTTTTCAGCAAATGAGCTGGTTTGCAGTAGTCCCCTTCATCCTCCTCACTTGATCTGCAATTATTCAACATATTATGTAGCTTTCAAACTGGATCCAGGATTATTCATGCCCTTCTTTCTTCAAGATCCTGTGGGGATTGAACCAATCCCAGTGAATTTGGAGTGCTGAGAACTGGCAAAAGCATCCTAGAAGATCTCTGGATCCCATAATGTAGAGTTTATTTGGTGATTTATGGATATGAATAACTTTTTCTGTTTACAAGGTGCCTCCTCAGGGGCCTCAGGCTGTGCTGGGAAATCTGAAGGGAAAAACAGAATTCCTGAAAGTTTTACATGGTAGGGGATATGGAAGGTGCTTGCAGGTCTGGAGCAGGACACACTGATCCCACAAAGTAATGCAAAGACAGATTGAACTCCCAGATTTTGTAATTACAAAAATATGGTGTTCACCAAAACAAAAACATTTTGCAGATACAAATCGATTTCTGTAATTGTATTTCTTGGGGGGAAAAAAAAAGAAAAAAAAAAAAAAGATAACACCTTTCAATAAAGAAGAAAGGTTCAATTTCAACAAGTGCAAAACCTAACATTTCAACACAGCATTTCTGAATAATTTCATGTACTGAAATTATTTCACCTATTACAAAAATAATGCTTTTTTTTTCATTTTTCTTTACAGTAAACAGTATAGCATGTAATATATATTACATTTTGTATTGTCAAGAGCTACTTCTCAAGGAACATCTTTAACATTGGAATGGAGGCATTTTTACAAAATCTGCTGAGTTGTTTTAAGGGTTGGGGTTTTTTGAAGACTTCCATTAAGAGGGAAAACCCCAAACCTGACACTGACTTTATTGGGAAGTAATGTGTATTCCTTAATCTAAAAGGAATCAAAATGATTTCTAGATTAAATACCTGCAGGGTCCAGCAGTCAGATGCAGAATCCACCAACCAGAATGCTTCAGAGTAAGGCATGAGAGGCGGGTAAAGGAAATATTTCCCATTAAAGCTGTGGTAGTTGATCTGGGAAAAGGTACCAAAGTTACTGTCACAGGAACTGGCAGTTCCTGTCACTGTTTCTTGGTTTCCAAGTTGTTCTCAAGCACCTCCCAGCCCACTCTGAGAAACACCAAGGTGAGACTAGGAAATAAAATGTCCAGCGACATTATGAGAGAATTCTGCATACTGCGATCACACTACTCAAGAAATTTAGGCAAAATAAATTAAGAAAAGACTTCAAAAATTGGATATGTTAAGTGGGTATAAAGTGGTCTACATACATCTGCTCCATTGTGGGGAATGAAGAACAATGCATCCCAAAATGACCCAGAGCTTTGCATTAACCTGGGAATTATCAGATTGAATTCTCTCTGCCACACGGAGAATGTGTTTCAAACTCAAGGCACCCAAGAATTATTGTTCATAAGCAATTTTGGATCCTTCCAGATGGGAAGGATTTAAAGGATCGCCACAGGGATTTTGTGTGTTGCAAGAAAAGCTTCAGAGTGGATTAATGTTGGGTACCTGGCTGGCTGTGATACATGAAAATCCTGATTCCAAAGAGTTGAAAGACATGAAACTGGAAATAAAGGTGATGATGATGATTATGATGATTCCATTCCCTGCCTGATCCTTTGTGTCCCTGCTCCTGCCAAGGCTCCTGGTGTCAGCTGAGGGGTTAAGGTGACATAAGGCAAATGCACAGTGGTGGTGTTGTTCCAGCAGAGTGTGAAGTATGACTGGAAACCTGATCAAAACAGAATTAGCTCTCCAGACTGCACTGTGTGGTGAGAGTCACACTGGCTTGCTCCCAGATCTTTATTTCCCATTTTAAACAGCCAGCTGCTGGCTCTGTGAGGAGTGGAGCCAGAGCTGGAGACATGGGCAGCAGGGAGAGCTCCAGCTGGCAGGAGCTTTCTGGGAGTGCTGGATGGACTCCGGGCTGAGGAGGTGGGAGGTGAGGGTGGTGTTCGTGTCCCAGAGCTGCTGCAATGGCAGCTGGCAGCAGCCTCGTGTATCTGTGTGTGGAACCAGCTCTAGTGTGTGAGCTGAGAAATGAACATCGGCAGGCTGGAAACAAACCACAGAAGTGGGTTAAAATGGACTTCTCCCAAGCATCTAGAAATAAAAATCCTTGTTGGTTTTGCTTTAGGAATTCAACACTGAAGTGACTTTCAAGGTGTTGGCATTTCTTTTACTACAGTTTTGGTGCCTTTCTTTGCAGCTGCTGTTGGCTCAGCAGCTGCCCCTGATTTCCCCATGAGCTGCTGGTTTGGCCTGTGCTTCTCACAGCCCAGTGGTACCTTGGAGGCAGCTCATGGTGTTCCCAAAGGGGAGTTTCTGTCTCCTGGCACAGTTCTGGTGCCATCAGAGCCATGGTGAGCAGCGAAGGGACAGCAGCGACAGGTTTCAAATGCTCTTTCTTCCTCCAGGCAGGCTCTTGGCTTGGATTCCTCAGCTGTCGCTTGCCAAGCCTTAGATGTGCAGGGAACAGAACATTTAAGGGGAAAGCAAAGCTGGGGATGTTCTGGCTTCAGAAAGAGATTTCAGAAGGATCATTTCTGAAGGAGCAGTGAACTGGTCCCACTGTGCCAAAAAGAGCCAGTAGGATGTGAAGGTGTGGGACAGTCTGGAAGGTTCCTTGCCTTGCCCAAAGGATCATGGCAAGCACTAGGAAAATCTGAAGGACAGTAATTTCACGCATATAAGGTGCACCTTTTTGACTGAAGTTTTGATCTGAACCCAGTATTGCACCTTATATGCCGGTGCCCCTTATATGTTGACGTTTGGGAAATTGCCAACCTGGAAGTGCAAGCCTGCAGCAGCCTTGAGCTGAGCCCGCCCAGCCCCATGTGGGGTGGGGCCAGGGGCAGGGCAGGGCCAGAGGCTGGAGATTGAGGGCTGGCAGGCAGGGGGCTGGTGGGGGCCAGGGGCCGGCAGGCCCGGGGTCTTCCGGGAGCAAGGGGTCAGCAGGGGCTGGGGGCCGCTGGGAGGCGGGGGCAGGAGGGAGTTCGGGGGCCCGCAGCACAGGGAGGGCACCTGGGGCTGCGTTTAAAGGCTACGCTGATCTGTGAAACCTGTTTGCAAATTGAGCATCTGACACTATTCTGTTACTACTTTGTTACTTTGTTGCACATGGATCCTCGCTTAAAAAAAAAAAAGTGCACCTTATACGCTGGTGCGCCTTCTAGGCTTGAAATTACTGTAGATCTTGGAGTGCATTTTGTTGGCTTTTGAGCTTGGAGAAGATGCTGAGTATGAAATTCCAGGAAAGCTGCAGTAGCTGGAGTGAGAAGCAGTGGAAGTTGCTGTCTGTTGCCACCTTCCCCTCAGTCCCCTAGAGCTCCAGGTCACCACACATCACCTTTGCTTTTCCAAGGTTTTTTTTGCTGAAGGGTTTCTAAATGTGGCCATGGGCTTTGCAGCAGCTGGATATTATTTCAGTTTCAGGAAGCATCTCCTTGTCTGGTTTGTGATTCACCAGTCCCAGTGCTAGGTTAACTGCAGCAGAAGCTGTCAAATGAAGCCCAGAGCCTGGACTGGGATTCCCCAGGCCCCTGCCAAGTGTAGGGGTTGTGTCTTGGTGTTGATTCTCCAGTCCTGTCTGCTCAGGCCTTGTTCTGAACTGCTCAGCCATAAATGCTATTGCAGGAAGAGCAGAAACTCCCACGGCTCCTGTGGGATCCTTTGTGCTGAAGCCTGAGCTTTGGGGCCTGAATTAACTCCAGGCAGCCAGGATTGTTCCCAAATGCCATCCCTTGACAGGGTTGTGTTCCTCCAAGCCCAGGTGCTGTTTTAGTGGTGCTCTGGGCTCCTCTTGCCTTTGCCTGCTGTGAGAAGCTTTGTGCTGCAGCCCAGTGATGTCCAGTTCAGTGTTTATTGTGTGGGATTTTTGTGGATGATAAAATTCCCTGTCAGTTACTCTCAACTGCTTCCCCACTGTAATGGCTGCATCCCTGGATTGCAACTAACCCAACTCTTCTCCTGCAGCAGTTCTCGGCTGTTCTCAGGAGAGGATGGAGCTGAGGGCGCTGAGCAAAAATGATCCATTAATGCCAGGGCAGTGCTCACAGTCTGGATCTGTCTTTGTTTTTAGAGTTAGACGCTGAGATGCTGAGAACACGTTCGTAGGTGCCCTGGTGAAAGAGAAGATACAGTGACTTGGAGTGTTCGATGTGCAGGCAAAGCAAAAGGTTCTGCCCTGCCATGGCATTCAGCCTCGACGCATCTCAGCACGACTACTTCAGAAAAATACTGTGAGTTGCGCAAGCTTTCTCCTCCCCTTTAGGTACACGTCTGGGTTTTTATCTTGGCAGAGCCCAAAGTGTCCATGTTGCTCTCACCCAGCAAAATGTGGCAAGAGAGAGGTTCTAACAGGATTAGGGGATAATCTCACTGGATAATGAAGGATGTGTAGGCGTATGTCTATTCTGCAAGATGTAGCCGAGAAGCTTTCTATTTCAATTCAGTTGGCAAGACAGGCAGAACACAGGGCTATGTAACGCTTAGTGGGAAAATGCTTCACCCGGAGGGCTTTTGGCAGAAGCAAAACCACATCATGATTCATTTCAGTGTTTACTCTTCTAGAAGGAGAAGATGATTTGCTTCTCGTAGAGTGAAAGCGCACCAGGACACAAGAGGCTAAGAAGAGCCTGCAGAGCAACAGGCTTGTTTGGGCAGCATACTGGCACACCAGCCTCACTCTCTGCTGCTTCATTCTTTGTCCATTGTACCCTGCTGCACTTTGCATCTGTCAGAGATGATTGGTCTTCTGCTTTTCCACCAGCAAACACTCTGGCGGCAGAAATGCTCCGACTCTTTGCTCCTGCCGAAACCCCTCCAGGTGATGCATTTTCCAAGCAGTACATAGCCCCGTGTTCTGCCTCTCTTGTTGAATGAATTGAAACGCAAAGCTTTTCGGCTACGTCTCACAGAAATGACCGATGCCTACACATTCATCATTATCCTGTCTCCTTTCCCAGATGGCATTGCTCTCTTGAATGTCTTGGGCATAGAACGACTAAGCCAGCAAGTACTCCTCTCCTGCATGTTTTGATGAACGGGAGCAACAGCGGCACTTCGGACTCTGCTGATTAAAGCTCAGTAGTGTACATAAAGGGGAGGAGAAAGAGAGTACAGCACACAGTATTTCTCTATATTAGACATGCTGAGACACAGCACAGCTGAATGTCATGGCCAGGCGTCAGGTCTCACTGGATCACATAAAGCCAAGAATGAAGTGACAGTGCACCGGGCTTCTGTGAGCAGCCTACAAAACTGCAAAAGTCCAGCAAAAGCTCTCTCAAAACAAGAGTCAGCTGAAAATTCTCTTGCTCCTTGGGAAAACAGAGTGCAGCTGTTGAACACATCTGCAGGTCATGATTACCCTCTTCTTAAACCTTCACTGTTGCAGAGTTTTGGAACTGAGAAAGCATTCTTAAAGTAGGTGTTCTCCAAACAGCTCTGAAACACCGCATAGCACGCTGCCTTTCTGAACCGTCTTTATCACAGAGGCTTGCCATCTACATTTTGCACTCTCGTAGCTCAGTTGCCAACTTTCTGCAGCTGCTGTCCTAGCAAGGAGCTCTGGAAGTAAAAGCCAGTACAGGGCAGCCTTTCCTGCTTTGCCTGCATAAGTTCCATTGAACACACCAAGTCATTGTGTCTTCTCTTTCTCCAGGGAGCCTACGAAAGTGTCCTCAGCATCCAGGATCCTAATGGCAAGCCCAGTTTTTACCAAGGAAGGCTGGAAGATGAATACGTAGCTGAAAGATAACTCGTGTGCAACTGCCCACTACCATTTGCTACTTACAGCCAGTATGCTGCCCACAGCAGCCTGGTGCTCTGCTGCTCCGTTCTTTGGACATTATATCCTAGTGGGCTTTCATTCTCCCAAGAGCACAACAAAGACTCTGGTAGCTGTGAAACGATTCGAAGTTTCACTTCTGCTGAAACCCCTCCAGGTGATGCATATTCACTCTAAGAGCTACTTAGCCCTGGGTACTTCTTCTCTGGTCATCTGAATTGAAACAGAAATCTTCTTGGTAACACTTTGCACAAAGAATAGAGTCAGGAGATCTTCATGCCTGCACCCACTTCTCTGCGGGGTCACTCTTTACTGTTTGTAATTCAAGCAGATATTGAAGAACTTCAAGGCCGTTCAAGGCTTTGCTGGGCACAGCTGGAAGCACTCAAGCAGGACTACTCAGACACTCTCGGCAACATACAGACACACTCCAGAATACAGAGACACATTAGGGCACACTCGTGCAAACTCAGATACACTTGGGAGCACTCGATCAAACTCAGGCACACACAGGCACCGTCGCACACACTCGGGCACACTCAAATACACTCGGGCACACTCGACAACACTCACACATATTCGAGAACACTCGAGCACAGTCAGGCATGCTTGGCATGCTCAGTCACAATCATGTGCACTTGTGCCTACACAGGCACACTCGGCCATGCTCAAGCACACTACAGCAAATTGGGGCACAGGTGGGCACATGCAGCAACTGGGTCATGCACACCAGGGTGAAGCACCTCCCAGAGGGTGTGGGTGGGTGGGGGGAGGGGGATGGGCAAGGGCTCCAGTATCAGGTTGTGTCCAATAGGGTGAAGCACTGCTCAGGAAGTGATAGGGTGGGGAGGTGGGCGCAGTACCGTTCTGTGTTCATTAGGGGGCAGCACTATTCAAGGGGTGGTCTGCAATACTGGGTTATGTCCAGTAGGAGGCAGCACTGAACAGGGAGTGGGGGGGCGCAGTACTGTGTTGTGTCCACCAGGATACAGCATTGCCTGGGGAGGAGCATTACTGGGTTCTGTGCACCAGGGGGCAGCAGTGCTTTGGGGATGGGGGATTGCGGTGCCGAGTTGTGTCCACCAGGGGGACAGCACTGCCCAAAGAATGAGGGGCTGCAGTATTGGGTTCTGTCTACCAGGGGGCAGTAGTGCTTGCTAGTGGGGGGAGAGGGTTGTTGTGCAGTCTACGGTTGTGTCCACCAAGGTGTGCACTGCCCAGGAATGAGGAAGGTGCAGGACCTAGTTGTGTCCACCAGGGGGCAGCATGGCCGCAGGATGTTGGGCTACAGTACCAGGTTGTGTCCACCAGGGGCAGCACTGCCAAGACGGGGTGGGGGGCAATACTTGGTTGTGTGCACCAGGGGACAGCACTGCCAAGAGAGAGAAAGGGCTGCAGTACTGGTTTTGTCTAGGGGGGGGCAGCACTGCTGGAGGATGGGGAGCTGCAGTACCCAAATGTGTGCACCAGGGGATAGCACTGCTCATCAGGTGAAGGGCTGCAGTACCAGTTGTGTCCACCAGGGTACAGCACTTTCCCTAGAGATTTGGGGTAGCAGTGTGGCCAACTGTCTGAGGCCTAGGAGAATCCGGCCAGGATTTTCCAGGCTGGATGAGCTTTGCTCCCAGGCTTGTCAAGGACAAAACAAAGATTATAGCTCCTGCAGTGTATGTGACTCTAGTCATGGAGAGTTTCTAAAGTGGTGTCTTCTCCTTTGTCCAGTGAAATGTCTCTAAATTGTTTTCCAATATGTACACTTTTAAATCCATAATTTCTTTCAATAAATGCTCTTTCTTGCTCATGTAAGAAAGTTGCCATGTTACTGTGGTGCCCCCTGGTGGACACAATCTGGTACTTCAGCACCTCATGCTGCTGGCAGTGCTGCCCTCTACACAACACAAACTGATACGGCAGCCCTGCACCCCCTGAACTCTCCTGTCCTCTGGTGGACACAACACTGTACTGTGCATAACTGCTTCTCCATTTCGCCTTCAAATAATGCTGCCCCCCGGTGGACAGTACCCTGTTCTGCAGCTCATCAACAACAAGGAAGTGCTGCTCCCTTGTGAACACAAACCAGTACTGCACCCCTTCCAAACCTCGGCAGTGCTGACCCCTGCTGGACACAACCTGTTACTGTGCCCCCTCCCCCAGGGGGTGCGCTGCTTCTGGGTGGACAAAACCTGCTATTGAGCCCCCACCCCCCATGTACTGCTACCCCCTAGTGAACATAACCCAGTCCGGCAGACTCACCCCCAGGGTAGGGCTACTGCCTTGTGGACAAGACCCTGTACTGCCTCCCCTTCCCCCAGGTAAAACTGCCTCATTGTGTTCACAACCCGGTACTGCGCCATCACATCCAGTGCAGACCTGCCAGCTGGTGGTGGCCCAGTACTGCGCCCCCACTCTGCAGGAGCTGCTACCCCCTTTTGAACTGATGCCGGTACTGCAACCCTCCACTCCCTTGGCTGTGCTGCTCCCTGGACCACAAAACTTGACACTGCAGCCCTCCCTGCCAAGTAGTGCCATCCCCAAGTAGACACAATGCGGTACTGTAGTCCCCCATACCTAGAGCAGTGCTGCGCCCTAGTGGACACAAGCTGGTATTGCAGTCCACCACCACTTGGGCAGTGCTTCCCCCTGGAGGGCACAACCCAATTCTGCGCCCCCACCCCACAGGCAGTGCTGCCCCCTGGAGAACACAAGCCAGTACTGTGCCTCCGCCCCCCAGGCATTAGTGCCCCTTGGTGCACACAGCCCAGTACTGCTCCTCCAGCCTCAGGGAAGTGCTGAAAACAAGTGGACACAACCTGGTACTGTGCACCTCGAAACAAGGATGCCCTTTGGTGGGGACAACCCTATACTGCAGTCTTACACCCCCCAGGCAGTGCTGCCCCCTGGTGGAGACAACCAGGTACTGTGCATGCCCCCATATCCCCTGGGTAGTGCTGCACCCTGGTGGATACAACCAGGTACTTCAGCCCCACACCACCCACATAGAGCTGCACCCTGGTGGACACAACCCAGTAGAGCACCCCCCGATAACCCGGCTAGTGCTGCCCCCCGGTGGACACCCCCTAACCCCTGGGCAGTTCTGCCTCTGGGTGGACATAACCAAATACTGCAGCCACCCACCCTCTGTCCAGTGCTGCACCCTGGTGGACACAAACCGGTACTGCAGCCCAGCCACCACCTGGGTCGTGCTGCCCCTCAAGGACACAACCCTGTATTATAGACCCCACCTCCTGTGCTCTGCTGCCCCCGTGTGGACACAACCCAGGACTGGACCCCCATACCTTGGGCAGTGCTGCTCCCTTGTGGACACAACCCGGTACTGGAGTCCTGCACCTTGGGGAGTGCTGCTGCCTGGTGGACACAAGCTGGTACTGCACAAGCTGGTACTGCCCCTGCTGGACACAACCCAGTTCTGCACCCCCCACCCCATGGGTAGGACTGACCCCTGGAGGATACTTGGTACTGTGCCCCCCACCACCCCCAACACCCAGGGAGTGCTACCCCGTGGAGGACACAACCTGGTACTTCAGCCCACCACAGTGCTTCCTGCAGGTGGTATCAAACTGGTATTGGACCCGAACTTCCCGAGTCATGCTGCTACCTCATGGACACAACCTGGTACTGCAGCCCCCAGCTCCCTGGGAGCTCAGCCCTCCTGTGGACACAGTCCTGTAGTGTGCACCCACCACCAGGGCAGTGCTACCTTCAAGTAGTTACAACCTGGCTCTGCACCCCACACCCCAGGTAAGTGCTGCCACCCAGTGGACACAACCCAATACTGCAGCCTCCAGCAACCTGGGTAGTGTTGCTGCCTGGTGGACCACACCCCAATATTGCAACCTCTCCACCCACCATGGGCTGTGCTGCCCCCTGGTGGACACATCATGGTGCTGCACTCCCACCCCCAGGGCAGTGCTGCTCCGTGCTGACTACAACCCGGTAGTGTGCCCCAATGCCTGGGCAATGCTTCCCCCTGGTCGACACAACCCCGTACTATAGCTCTCCATACTCCTCGGCAGTTCTGTGCCCTGGTGGACACAACCTGTTACTGTGCCACTGCCCCCAGGGGTGTGCTGCCTCCAGGTGGACACAACCTGGTACTGCACCCCTCCAGGCAGTGCTATCACCTGCTCCTGGTGGATACAATATTGTACTGTGCCTTCAATCCTTAGGGAGAGCTGTCCCCTGCTGGACACAACTCAGTGTTGTGCCCCCAGCCCGTGGGCAGTGCTGTCCCCTGGTAGACACAATCTGGTACTGCATCCACCTCAGCAGTGCAGCACTGCTGAGGGATTGGGGGCTGCAGTACTGGGTTGTGTCCACCAGGGGGCATCACAGCCCAGGAATGCGGGGGGGGGGTGCAGTACTGGGTGGTGTCCCCCAGGGGGCAGAACTGTCCATTGTTGCCCAGTACAGGTTGTGTCCACCAGGGGGAAGCAGTGCCCAGTTGGTGAAGGGTTACAGTGCCGGTTGTGTCCACCAGGGGGCACCAATGCCGGGGGATGGGGAGCTGAAGCACTGGCTTGTGTCCACCAGGGGGCAGTGCTGCCTGGAATGTGAAGGGCTGCAGTACTAGTTCTTTCCACCAGGGGGAAGTGCTGCCCATGGGGTGCAGTATCGGTTGTGTACACCAGGAATCATCACTGCTCAGGAGTGAGGGGGTGCAGTACCTGGTCGTGGCCACCATGGGGCAGCTATGCCCATGGGGGTGCAGTATCGGTTCGATCCACCAGGGGGCAGCACTGCCGGGGAATGGGAGGCTGCATTACAGGTTTGTCTCCACCAGGAGGCAACAATTCCTGGTGGGCGAAGCGCTGCTGTAGCAGTTGTTTCCACCAGGGGGCTGCACAGCCACAGAATGGGGGGCTGCGGTACCGGTTGTGTCCACAAAGGGGTAGCACGTTCATGGATTGGGTGTCTGCAGTACCGAGTTGTGTCCACCAGGGGGCAGAACTGCCTGGCATGTGTAGGGCTACACTATTGAGTTGTGTCCACTAGGCTGCAGCAGGGCCCGGGAAGTGAAGGGTTGCAGTACAGGTTGTGTCCATCAGGGGGCAGCACTAATGGGGGAACAGGGTGCTGCAGAACAGGGGGCTACACTGTCCAGGAATGAGGGGCAGCACTGCCCTTGATGGTGCAGTACTGGTTGTGTCCTCCAGGGGGAGTAACACTGGGGAGTAGGGGCAGCAGTAATGGGTTGTTTCAAGCAGGGGGCAGCAGTGCCCAGCAGGCGATGGGCTGCAGGAACAGTTATGTCCACCAGGGGGCAGCACTGCCAGGGCGGATATGGGGGGCCTGCACTACTGGGTTATGTGCACCAGGGGCCGCACTGCCTGGCTAGTGAAGGCCTGCAGTACTGGCTTGTGTCCACCAGGGGGCAGCACTGCAAGATGTAGCCGAGAAGCTCTCTGTTTCAGTTCAGACAACAAGAGAAGCAGAACACAGGGCTATGTAGTTCATAGAGGCATAATGCATGACCCAGAGGGGTTTCAGCAGAAACAAAACCTTGGAGTGCTTCACAGCCGCTAGAGAGTTTGCTGTGCAAAAATTAGAAGACGATTCGCCTCTGGAAGAAAGAGAGCCTACAAGGATACAAAGGGTGAAGAACAAAGCTGCAGAGCACCATGCTGGTGTGGGCAGCATCCAGACTGTAAGGGGAAAGTGGTAAGGGGACGGTTCAACGTGAGCTACTTTTACTGCTTCCTATTCCTCTTGTAGCCTTTTATGTTAAACATTGAGCTTGCCATAAGGCTCTGAGATGCAGAGAACACATTTGTATAGGCAGTGGAAAAGGAGAACTGCTGGGTGGTGTGCATGCTTTCCTCTCACCTTTAAGTACTCTTCTGTGCTTTTTGCTTGGCAGTGTTCAAAGGATTTGTGTAGCTCTCGCTCAGCGAAATGTGGCAGGAGAAAAATTATGTGCTGGATTAGTTGTTCTATGCCCAAGACATTCAACCCAGCAACACAATCTGGAAAAAGAGAAAGGAACATAAAGGGTGTGTAGGTGTAGGTCTTTTCTGTGAGATGTAACTGAGAGGCTTTCCATTTCAATTCAGACAAAAAGGCAGAGTGGTATGCTACAGAGGCTTTAGGAGAAAAGTGCATGTCCCAAGCCTGTTTCAGCAGAAGCAAAACCTAGGAACAGAGAGCTCTGTGCAAGGAATAGACAGCAATTCATCTCCAGGAGAATGAAAATGCAGCAAGACACAAAGGGCAAAGAACGAGACTGCAAAGCCAGGGCAGTGGTGCAGGGGAGCCCTGGGGTTTACTCTTCTGAAGGGCAATAGTAATATTTTCTCTTTTGTGGTCTTAGGTACCATGAATAGGTGAGGAACCTAAGTTCGGAAATTGCAGCACCAAAGTGGAAGTGTCTGTATGGAAATGTCTGTATGTAGAAATGTCTGTATGTCCATGACACTGCTGTGCTCTTTTCCATCCAGGATGGATTTTATCCACTCATCTTCCAAAAGCTAAGTGTTGGGACAAGTGGTCAGTTAGGAGTTAGGGTTACTCCTTCCCCACCAAGGAAAGAATAAATTTATCAAAAATGAATTTGTCAAAAGGAAAGAAGAATGTGGCCTACAATGATCCTGCCAGCAAACTACAGTGACTACAGAATATTCTTCTGATCGCTGCAAGTCAGAAACATTTGTATTCATTTCATTAAGTCCCCAGTTAAAGTAACTTGAGATAGGCTTACCATTTCTGTACAGTGAAAATAAAATCACACAGAAAAATAATTATAATGAATTCCATTCATCAAGGATGATCAAGCTGCATTTCCAGAACTACAAATCATAGCATGATATTTTGCCATCACTTGCTTACCTGTGAAACCTGTAAAGCATTTTTAGATCCTAAGATGAATGTGATCTTTGCTGACCATAAAAATGAATGACAGAGAACAAAAAAAAAACAAAACAAGAAAACCTCCCCCAAAACTCAAAAAACAAACTAACAAAAAAATACCCAAAAAGCCAACCAAAACCATGTTGTCTGCCTGGGAGCCCTGTGGAAGCTCTGGCTGGACATCGGTGTGCATGTACCAGTCCCTGGTGTGGCCTTCCCTGGAGGCGTATCTCCTGGTGAGATTCCCTGGATGCACCTGTCTCACCACATGCAATACTTGGGGATGCTGATAAGCCCCTGACCCAGGACCCATAGGAGGGGCACAACCTCATGAGGGTCACTCCAGCTCCAGGCTTGTTCCCCCACTGAGGGCAACTCTGTTTCCACAGCCCCCTCAAGCAAGACTGCTCTCCTCACATGCTTCTGCTCTGCCAAAAGAGTATTGTGATCACCTTAGAAAATCCAGACTCTTCTATTAATAGTTCAGGGAAAGTATTTTTCAGGGAACAGCATCTGTAAGTGCTCAGGACAGCAGGAAATAAGCAGATGAAGTGACGCTGACCATACTAATGATGTTAGAGAGGAGGGGGAGGGAGGCAAAAACATATACAGTAATTTCACGATTATAAGCC
>VRYO01000369.1:525421-546616 GCA_009812075.1 Sialia sialis
CCAGAAGGAGCAGGGAGGTCATTTTTCCCCTTGTGGCACGGGTGAGGCCACACATTAAGTGCTATGTCCAGTTCTGGGCCCCTCAGTTTAGGAAGGACATTGAGACAATCATCTGGATGATGCAGATTGTTGGTCTCCAATTACAGACATTTTTTGTCAAACCATTGTATGAGCTTTTAAAGGAGGTCTCAGAAGGACCTCTGGATTTGATTCCTGAGGGTGAACATGCATTCTGTAACCTAAAGCTGGCCCTGATGTCCGCACCTGCCTTAGGGTTTGCAGACTTAACAAAAGCCTTTGAACTTTTTGTGCGTAAACAACAGCACCAGCACCTCACCCTTGGAGTTCTGGCTCAGAAGGTAGGAGACTTCAAGAGTCCTGTGGCGTTCTTTTTGAAAACTAAAAAATGTCAGCCATGGGTGGTTCTGATGTCTGTTAGCCATAGCTGAGACTATTCTCATCCAAGAGGCCAGGAAATTGACTTTGGGACAAAAGATAGTAGTGTACACTTTGCACACTGTAACCACTGTATTAAGACAAAAGTGGGGTCGTTGCCTTTCCCTGCATCATATGCTGAAGTGTCAAACTGTACTACTGGAGCCAGAAGATGTGGAAATTGAAGTAACCACAGCAGTAAGCTCAGTCCAATTCCTGAATACCCCAATGCAAGGAGAAGAGCTATTGACTCATGACTGCTTATAGACAATTGAGAAAGTTTGTGCTGGTTGACCAGACCTATAAGATGCACCCACTGAAGATCCAGCAACAGAGTTCTTTACAGATGGAAGTAGCCTTGTGCAAGAAGATGAAAAGACAGTTATGCAGTCATCTCATCGACCAAAATAATAGAAGCTGCACTGCTGCCCATGGACACCTCAGCACAAAGGGCAGAACCCACAGCCTACTATGAAGAGCCTTGGAAGTGGCAGGAAAAAAGAGTAAACATATGGACTGATTTGAAATGAGCTGTCAGCACTGTCCATGCCCATGGGGTTATATGGAAGGAAAGAGGCCTTTTAACAGCTCAAAGCTCTCCAACTGAATATAAAGAAGAAATGCTGCTCCTCCTTGATGCTATCCAGCTGCCCAAAGAAGTAACCATACACTGCAGGGCACACCAGTGTGGGGATTCCCAAGAAGAAAAAGACTTGCAGGTAAAGCTGCATGAGAGGTTGCACAACAGGGCATCCTAGCATTAATACCTGAGAAAGCTATTTCAATTAATACCTGAGAAAGGTATTTCACTTCCCAAAGTTAGCCCTGGGTTTAAAATTAGCTACTTACCTAAAAAGCCTGGAATAAAGAGGATGGGTGGCTGGTAACACCCAACAACAAGGTCCCAGTTCTATCACAACTGATGTTACAAATTATAAAAGAGAAAACCAGCAAACCCACTAAGGTATTGATGCTATGTGACCAGTCTACAGACTCAGATACTCATTGGTTGTATGACAAAAATTGTCTGATCTGTTACAGAAAAATGCCCAGTATGTCAAAATAATTGTTTGAATTCAAAAAGATCTCTTCCAAGGATTGCTAAAAGAGGAAACACTTCTGAGGATTACTGGTAAATTGATTTTTCTGAGCTACCATGCCAGCAGAGAGACAGTTATCTCCCAGTGTTGCTAGATAGCTTCTGGCCACCCAATGAATTTTTTTCATGTTACACTAACAAGGCCTGGGAAGTCACCAAGGTACTCCACAAAGAGGTCATACCCAAGTATGGAATGCCTACAGGGATGTCATCTGATAGGCAGCCTCATTTTATATCTCAAGTGTTACATCAACTTATTAGGCAGCTGGGTATAAACTGGGATTTACATACTCCATGGAGACCACAATCTAGTGGAAGGGTTCAGCAAATGAATCAAACCTAAAAAAGACAAATTAGACAAAATAGGCCAGGAAACTTTCTTGAAATGGCCACAGGTATTATCACTACTCTTGTTACAAATTAGAGTACAGCTGTACTGTGCCCTGGTGGACACAATCGGGCACTGCAGAGCTCCACTTGCCCGGCAGTGCTATCCCCTGGTGGACACAATTTGGTACTGCAGCCCCATCCTCCGGCAGTGCTGTCCCCTGCTGGACACAACCTGCTCAACGCGCCCATGGGCAGTTCTGACCCCCACTGGACAAAACCGGTACTGTAACCCTCCATCTCTGTCGACAGTGCTTTCCCTGGTGGCCACAACCCAGTACTGCAGGCCCCCCATGTCCCGGCAGGACTGCCCACTGGTTGACACTACCAGTGCTGCATTTCCTTTGGCAGTGCAGCCCCCTGGTGGACACTACTGGTACTGCACCCACATATACAGTGCTGCCTCCTGGTGGACACAATTGACACTAAAGCCATTCACCAGCTGGGCATTGCTGCTGCCTGGTGGACACAACTGGCACTGCGACCCAATTGGCATTGCTGCCCCCTGGTGGACTTAACCTGGTACTGTGCAACAATGTGCATTGATATGCTATGGTGGACTTAACCTGGTATTGTGCCCCCCGCATTCCTGGGCTGCGCTCCCCCCGGTGGACACAAGCCAGTATTGCAGTCCCAATTCCTTGGTAGTGCTGCCATTAGGTATACTCATCCTGGTACTGCGCCATCCTCACTAATAGTACGTGTTGCCACCTGGTGGACACAACCAGTATTGCAGGCCTTCATCTTTCTTGGCAGGACTCCACCTGGTGGCAACAACTCGGTACTGCAGAGACCCATCCTTGGCCACGCTGCCGCCTGGTGGACACTACCTTTACTGCACCCTCTTTGGCAGTGTTTCTCCTGGTGGACACAGTACAGTACTGCACCCCCCCCACCCCTTCATTTCCCAAGCGGTGCTGCCCACCATTAGACACAGCCCAATACTGCAGCGCCCTTTCCCTTTCTCTCCCCCGCCTCCCCCTCCCGCCCCCCACCCCCGCACTGTCTCTGGGAAGTGCTGCACCCTGGTGTGCACAACCCAGTAGCTGCATGTTCCCACCTATGCCTGACTGTGCCCAAATTTGCTGTAGCGTGTGCCTGAGCATGGCCGAATGTGCCTGTGTGCGGACGATTGGGCAGGATTGTGACTGGGCATGCAAAGTGTGCCTGATTGTGCCTGAGTGTTCCCGAAGTGTGCCTGAGTAATTTCATGCTTATAAGCCGCATCTTTCTGACTGAAGTTTTCAGCTGACTCGGAAGTGTGGCTTTTCACCTGGTGCAGCTTATATATGGACAAATCCCATGAAATGCCAACCTAGAAGTGTGAGCCTGGTGGGCAGGGAGCTGCTGCGGAGCTGCTGCCAGGTGGGCAGCGAGCTGAAGCCACTGTTGAGTGAGTGATGAGCCGCCACTGCTTTTGCGCAGCGAGGCTCAGCGCTTTCACGTGGTGAGCTGCCGCCACTTTTGGGCAGTGACACTTGGTGCTTTCACGCGGCGAGGCTTGGTGCTTTCGTGCAGTGAGGCTCGGCGCTTTCGCTCAGCGAGGCACTTCCGCTTTTGAGCGGTGCGGGGAGCCGCTGCTGAGCAGTCAGGGAGCCGCGGCAGCCAGCGCCAGGGGTGAGAGTGTCCCGGCCCACGGCACGGGGAGGGCATCTGGGGCTGCGTTTAAATGCTTTGCCAGTCTGTGAAAACTTTTTGCAAATTGAGCACCTGACAGCAAACCTCGCGACCGCGTGATTCTGTTACTAACTCATTACTTTGTTGTACATGGATCCTCACTTTAAAAAAAAAAAAGAAAAGTGCAGCTTATCACCCAGTGTGGCTTATTTATGGACAAATTCCGTGGACTTTCCATGGACAGCCTGGAAGTGCGGTTTATAACCAGGTGCGGCTTATAAGTGTGAAATTACTGTGTGTTTGAGTGCACCCGCGTGTGTGCGAGGGTGCTTGTGAATGCCTGAGTTTGATCGAGTGTTCCCAAGTGTATTTGAGTGTGCCCGAGTGTTCCCTAGTGTGCCTGAGTGTACCTCAGTAAGCTTGAGTGTATCTGAGTGTGTCTGATTTCGCCTGAGTGCATCTGAGTGTGTTCAAATGTTTCAGAGTGTTCCCGAATGTGGGTGTGTGTTGTCAAATGTGCGTGAGTGTATTTGAGTTTTCCCTAGTGATTTGAATTGGCCTGAAATTGCGTGAGCTTGGTTGAGTGTGCCCAAGTGCGTCTCTGTGTTCCGGAGTGTGTCTGTATGCTGCTGAGAGTTCCCGTGTATTCCAGTCCTGTGTTATCATAAGGAAGCGTGCCAGATAATCCTTCCACTGATTTGTTAAGCTTTATCTTAAAAACCAGTTAGGTTTATTCTGTTTCATGTTCCACCTGCTCACTGATCTGACAACTAGCAACCCATTTTCTCAATTCCAGTCTGAAAGCCATTTTGAATTTGTACAAGTTTGTTATTTTGACAATATCTCTCAGTTGAAGCAGTGCTTCCCCTTCAGCACTGTTATAATCCCAAAGTGCTTCTCCCTCAGCACTATTATCATCCCAAAGGACTCCAGACAATAACCACATTTCCTCCCAGCCCATGCTCTACTGCTTGTAAATGGATCATACCTATCTCTCTCCTGACATTGGTGTTCTCTATTCTGCTCCAACCTGAACATATTTATCCCAAGTGACAAGAAGTATATGATAAATTTCAGATTAATATCACACAGGGGACTTAAAGAGCTTCCTAGTGATATCCACATTGTCATTACTGAAAAAAATGAAGCAATAATTTAGCTTGACAGTTTCAGCTAAATTATCTCTGATAGCCACCCCACTCTTATTTCACAAAAGATAACTTCTTTCTTTTTTTCAATTAAAAAAACTAAGAACCTTTTCCTACTTGTTTTAACATCCTTTTAAGGTCTGTCTCAGCTTGAATTTTGGTACTTATCACTTCAGTCCTATAGTTTTAGACAAAACATAAATTTCTCTGCTGTCTGACTCTTTTCTCCTGTTCTTATTTTGGCTAGCTACTTATTTCTAGTATCTTCCTCAAAGGGTTTTTTTTCCATATCACAAGGCTCGATGTCCCTTCCCATTGTTCAAAATAAGTTCTGACTCCTGGGTTAAGTAAGGAGCTTGAGCCCCACTAAAGAGCACACACTACCACAATTATATATACCCAGACATGTCAGCATATTGCTCTTAAACAGACCATAATTTATTTCCTAACATTATCTGAGTGTCTTGTTTTATGTTCTCAGAGTACTCAGGCATTATAATATGACGTGCATTAATAGGAATGATATATTAGAATTAAAACATTAATATGATTGCTTTCTAAATCATGGCTTGTTTGTGAAAAAGTTGTTGTTACAATGCCCTCCAGATACTTTATCTGTTAGAAAGAATAATTTTTATGAGCACAGTAAAGCTCCCTCAGGAGGACAGTGACCTTGGAAAATGCCTATTGCATATGACAGAACATTTGTTTTCTAGTCCAGTGCAGTCTGCATTCTATGGAAAGAATTTTACCCAAAGATATGAAAGCTTAAAAATTAAAATGGGGCAAACACAAAGAATGTAACTGGAAGTATGTTAATTTCAAACCCACACAGAACATATTTTGCTACTGGAAACCCATATTTCCCTGCAACTTAAAAATGAAAGGTACCAGGAACAACGGAAGAACAAACTGCAATTTCAGCTTTGCTCCTTGATGTTTCATTTTCAGGTCAAATGTGTAGTTTTGTGTTAACCTACTTTATTATCCAGTTTAATGTCACCAGACATCTTCAGATCAAAACTTGTTTTACCTTCCATGGAAAATGTGCTCCCTACCTTGATCTCTCTGCATTGGTTTCAGGCTCCAGATATTCAGGACACATTCCCAGAGACCGAGGGCACTCACACTCCTCCAGCCAACTACCTACACCTTTCTGGATACCCCTGATGCAGAGGGAAGTTCTGATGGCCTTTGCTCACACACAGGTAGAAGGCTCCTGTCTTCAGATCAGGCACTTGCTATCTCACAGAGATTTCTGGACAAGCTCAGAATTATCAGCTGTGGAGGCACTCCAGGGAACATAACACTGAAATAGTCTCTTCCCTGCTCTTGGTGAGTAAAGACAGGTGTGGAGAATGGGCTGTCCACACAGATATTTACATATGTTAAAAAACAACATATCTACTGCAGTTTTATTTGTCTGGATTTCACAAAAATGGGCATGAATCATACATCAATTTTGATATCAAGCTTGGTAGTGGGAAAAAAACGTTAGAGTAATGTTGCAGTTATGTCAAGACAGACACAGCTGGCATCCCTACCAGTCCTTTAGTCACAAACTCTATGTGCCATCTTTCACAGACCTCTTTCTCGTACAACTCTTACTCCTTTCATAGGCAGCTTTTCCCACTACTGCTTCCCTTCTTCACAGGTAACCCCACATAGCATTGACTTCTTTCACTCTGCATGACTGGCTAAACCCAAGCTGTCACTTTCCCAGCTGCCTAACCCTGACCGTCCCTTACATGCCATCTTCTCACCATATGACTCCTTGCACTGCCACATGTCCATTACCGCCTCACAGCAAGCAGACTCCTAACTCTCATGCTTCAACTGCAAGTGCCTGTAGTCAGCTAACCTGCTCTTTTATATCCCCTAAAATGATTGGCCAGACACAAATGTTTCCACTCCTTGGTAATCAGTACAGCTGCAAGTCATTGGGAAAGATTCCCTCCTGCACTATCCTTTCAGCTTAGCTCTTCACACAGTAAGATACAGCACAGGGCAAGAGATGAAGATGGTACAGTTTTGGATGGATGTTTTTTAACTAAGAATTTGGGTGGTACAGCACTTCCTAACTGCTTCTTGCTAATGGAAAGGGTTTTTTTTTCCTAATGAAAGATCTCGTTCCAATTCACAAATGAGATATTTCAAATGCTGTAATTTTTAGATGACTTTTCCAAGATAATTTGTTCTGATGATACTAAACATTATTATTTTACAAGTGCAAAGTGAAATATTTTACTTTACTGAAGCTTGTTATGATCATTTTAGAACAAAACAAAATCCTCAAGTCAGTGGAAATTTTCTGATGGGTTTCAATGGAAAAAGAAGTACAGTCAAAATCCAGGGGACTTGCCACACCAGTGAAAATACTTGCTCTCATATTTTTTTCTTTAAGATTATTTAAGCTAGGGAAAATGAACTTAAACCTCAATTACACTTGGTTAAATGGTGAGACAAACTGTGCTTCCAACTCTGTACAATTCACAGAAATATAAAGTCATCAAGAAGTCATTGTATAACAACTCTGTTTTTCCTATTCTAAATAATGGACAGTAAATACACACACAATCTATTACGAGTCTCTGTCCATCCAAAATGGCCAGCTTCTTAGCCAGTTAAGAAAACACACTCAAGACAAGAGAAAACAGTCAAGACAACACAACTGAGTCCCAATATTAAGAAGAGAAACTTATAACTAGCTGTAGAGATGAGTCCTCTTTCCCTGGCATTGGTTACCTCAGCTGATGACATGAAAATGTAATGCATCACATGTTACCCAGCTTAAGGACAAAGTATTAAAACAACCACTGTAATGTTTGTTCTTTGGGACAGAGACCAGAACCACCATGAAAATATAGAGAATGACACCAAACATAATTTCTAAATTTCAAGAATTAACTCATTTTGATTTCACAGAGTTTCCTCTTTCCACTCATTCCTCTGGATTCTAGTCATGACCATGTGTACTTACAAACCAGCTTTCTTTGCGGGGATTGCACTTGTACTGCACCTGGCTAATTCTGGAAAATGCTAAAACTGCAATTCAAATCAAGTACATGCTCAGGTGTCTTCCTAAACAAGAATGACTATAAGCCAACTTTCAGGAAGACTTCCCATATGAGGAACCTGCTCATTATTCTCAGAAAGCCAAGATTCCTCATAAAAAAATTCTCTGTAAGTAGTTTTTATCTTAAAATTTGTATAAGGAAAATATTTTGCAATCAGACATTTTCCCCAGATCAAATGAAAGCAAAGAGCTTGGTTTCTGGTGTAATTAATTATTTACATTTTATCTGTGCCCTTCTTAAGGTATGTAAAGTAAGTTGAAAGGAGGATGAGCTAAAGCTATTCCTGAAGTCAGCCTCTCTAATGTCCACATGGCTGTGTCTGGCTGACTTTCTGCACTAGTTTGAAAAGGGGCGCTGAACATCCAAACCACTTTCAGTGATGCAAACCCAACTATTTTGATAATTCACAGAAAGCATAAAAGAAAATTTAAGGAAAGCAAAGAAACAACAGAATAGTCAAATAGAAATGGAAAATAATTTATATTAGTTTGGTAAAGGGGAAACAGTCCAGGTTTTTCTTTTACATGAGGTCTATTTGGGTGCAGAATGACCTGTGTTGAACTGAGTTCACATTCGCATCTGAATTTGGCACTTCAAGTCATCATTTATTTTAGCAAGCCTTTTTGCTCAAGAAATGATATTTAAAGGAGATGCATTATACTTTTTTCAATTTCAGCATGAAAGCATGTCCATATATTTTGATATCATTAACTAAGTTTTGTCTTTAAAAAAGAAGCTATAACTTACAGTCTGATATACAAAGAGAGAAATACAGTAAATAATGATTTATTTCCTTTCACATTTTGAGAAAAACACATGCAGAACCTGGAAAATCCAAATTTAACTTCAGCCTGAAGGATTTGAACCATAGTTTCTATCATTCAGACAAGTCTCCTCTTCACTAGAGCAGGAAGTATTTTCCATAGTCTTTACCTTTGAACTTCTCTAGTAGCTACTAAGAGGAAAACATGACAACACCCAAATGATTTGGGCAAGCTTTGTAAAGTGCAAAGCCCACATTAAAATCTGCTCTTGTAATACAAATAGATCAGGAATCTGAGCCCTTAGCTTTCTTAGTGAGCTGGGCCCAGGTGATGGGTATCTCGAGTTGATTTGCTGCTTTCTCCAACAGGGTACTCATGGAACAAAGTCAGAAAAACTGGTTTCAGGAATATACTTTCGAAATTCAAAAACTGAATAAAGTAAATCTTTTAAGAAGAAAAAAATGTCTTTAAACACAGTTCTTTCCTGTGACAATGCAATTGACAGACCACAGATTTGCTCCTGAAGGTATTGCAAGAAGTAGCAAAGCTGTCTCTGATATGACTGAAAATTATTTGAACTTGTGCTTTAGGGTAATTAGACAAGTCACTACAATTTCTCCTTACATGTTAAAAAATCTAAATTACAAATTTACCTTTCACAGTCTGATCCACATTCTATTCTAATCAGTTTCTAATTCACTGTTTCAAAATCAAGAAGAGGCATGAAATAAACTAGATCTTAAAAACTAATATGGACAGACTCTACAAAGACCTGATACCAGAAATATTTAAATTTAAATAGAAAAGCAAAAAAAAGGCTAAGGAGGAAAATAAAGATTTAAAATAACGGTGGACTTGGATTCCTTTAAAATTTCTGTTTAATGCATAAAACAATGTCACTGACACTTTGTAAAAGCACAAGCAGCAAAACCAGAAGCACATATTCAAAACAAGGTACTGCAAAAAGTTGTCCACAATCATACTATAGAAGTCAAGCACAGAAAACAGGGAAGTTTGATGAATGTGGTATGCTTATATGTCCCTTCCTTTTTGCCACAAAGAAAAATAATCCTGACTTTGCTTTCAGGCAAACAGATTGAAACTTCTCTCTCAAAACAGAAATAAAAAGAATGAGCACAACAGCCATGTTCCATTTATATATGCTTCAAATTGTCATCTGCACACTGGAATTTGTAACATAAGTAAGTCTGACAAAGTTTGTATATTGTTAAAATGTTCTCTTTAAAAAAAAAAATTATATTTTCACACTGTACGATTATAATTCAAAATATCTCCTTTGCATATAGTCAAAACTATTGTTATGAAAATAAGGTATAAGTAATTTTAATTTATGAAAAGCAAGAAGGAATTCCACTGTGGATTTGGTCTTTTTTAAAATAACTGTTGGAAACTAGATGACTGTAATAGATGGATGAATTACTGCAAATATTTTCACCTAAAATCTTTTATTCCCAGTCATTTCAAGCAATACATCTCATTGTCTTTAAATCAATGAAAAATGAAGGAACAACTTTCTGAATTGCTTCAACACAGCAATGATTTCAAACACTGAACTCCTACCTTGTCTTACTCGAATATATGAAAGCTATTGCAAACTAGGTACAAATAATTTTAAAAATATTGATTTACATAGAGACTGTCATCTTCCAAGAAGGGAAGGAATTCTGAAGAGCTCATTTCTCCTTACTTGAATGTAAGTCCAGAATACACTCAGCTCTGACTCCATATTAGTTAACACTGAGATAGGGAGGCCTTGTTTTGAGGAGGTGAAACACATCTTTGGATATGATCTCACAGTTCCTGTGCTCTGCACTCATTGCACAGCTCTGCCTTCTCCTCTTGTATCCCACCTTGGAGCTACTTTGGAGGCTGCAGCCACAGGAGTCTGAAGCACAGCAGTGGTTTGTGCTTTGCATTTAAAATTGTCCAGCAGACTGGCAAACCCCCATCAAATGTTTCCAGCTGAAATTCCAGGTAAGGTCACTCTTTTCTGGCCTTAAACATGACCAGGCAATTTTTTTCCTCTAGAAAAGATTGCAGTGCTAAGGACAAAACCATCAGAGGTAATCCAACATTTCAGCAAAATTTGCACCAGTGAAATTAAACCAGGAGTACACCAAAGGCTTGGACTTTATCCCAAGCAAACACCATATGTAGCAAGTTCCAAGTTAAACTATGGAAGCTACAGGTAGGTCTCTTGAAAAAACACTTTCACCCCACTATACTGGAGCACATTCCCATTCTCTAATACAGGAATAAGACATATGCCTAGGATGATGCCAAGCAGGGCTGCTCAGGAAAGGTTGGAAGATTGCCAAGCTGTCACCTTTTCACCCAGTTTGTCAGGATGGAGAAAAGGTGCTTTATCTAAGCAGAGATTCAGAGGATTCAGCTCATCACCAGGCAGCTCTGCCCCTGCCTACAACAGTTACAATCATTCCCACAAGGACTTTTTAGAATCAACACCAGCTAAACCAGACAGATACCAAGTGCTTATGGCTTTCAGGGCAGCTTTATGCGAATGAAGTATGAGGAGCAACAACAAACATTTACTAAATAACTGTTCATAACTGAAGTTGCGGCAATAAATACATAGCCCAACACAATTTGATGAGAAAAAATCTTGAAGATCTCTTTTGAAGAGTTATCATGCAATACTGCCTAATAGAGCATATGGAAGAGGTTCTTAGGTAGATAGTTGTAGTGACTCTGGTACATTCAGTTAACACACCTATCTCACACTTTCTCAATTTGATTTCATTGATTTCATTAATAACTTGAATATCTTGGTATTTTCACCATTCCAAAACAGAGACTTGAGCGAGAAACATCCTCATGAGATAGCAAGATTTTGAATCACGAAAATGTAAATCTGTTATTCCCCTGTTGATGGTTTTGAGTCTTATGTTGGGGGATTAGTTTCAAAGAAGGTAAAAGGTGATTATTACCCTGTGTGTAACTATCTTCAAGAAGAGAAGTTATTATGGGTAAAATCCTCTTCCCATTCTCAGTCGGAAGTCAAATTAC
Source organism: Sialia sialis (assembly GCA_009812075.1). Lineage (NCBI taxonomy): Eukaryota > Metazoa > Chordata > Aves > Passeriformes > Turdidae > Sialia > Sialia sialis. The sequence goes on from VRYO01000369.1 coordinate 536,997, forward strand.
CATAGATTTCACTGCCCTAGAGCACTTGTTTTGCTAAAGCTGATATTTACCTGAGTCATCCTGTATCTGGCTCAATTTCAGGAGGGTATCTATATGTTATAACCTGGGTTCATAGTTTTCCTGAAAAATGGTAACCTTATATACCTAAAGTATAAAATACAAAACATGTATACAATATAACACAATCCTAAACATAATTAAGATTAAGATTAAATATCACTATTTGTTTCTTATTGTATTAATTTCTTGCATTTAGGATTGTGATTATTAATGCTATTTTATCAAGTACATTTAAAATAAATTAAAAGGAAAAAATACAGGCAATGCACAATTTAAAGAGATGCTTTTATATAATTAATATGGATGCCTATCTTACATGTTTCCAGAATACTTTAAAAAGAAGTAATTACAAATAATAAAGGATCCAATATTGAAATAGGCTACATATCCATGACTTTTCTCCAAATCACAACAGAAATCCAGGTAATAAATGCAGTTAAAATTCATGTCAAATGTTTCCTTTCTGCCTTTTGTTAATTTTTATATATTTAACTCATATGTCTTTGGTTGCACACCATTTGCAGGGCAGACAAAAAAAAAATGATTAAGTGTGGCTGCACAACTCTTCAGATGATGTAGCAAAGAAAACATACTATCACAAATGAAGTCCAGAGGTGTTACAGTCACAGTCAGGCCTTAGATTATAAGATATTGCTACAGTTATATTTTAAAATAAGTTTACAGTAGTTTCACGATTATAAGCTTCACCTTTTTCATTGAAGAAATCAGGCTATGCCAGTGGTGCAGCTAATCATCAGGTGCGGTTTATTTATGGACAATTTCAGGAGAATAGCAAACCCGGAAGTTACCTGACACTCAGCTGCATGCGTTGCAGTCGCTTTGGCTACGTTGTTTCCAGTACAGGTTTGTGTGGCAGGCACAATTTCGACAAATCGCGTGTTTCTGACCACTGTAAATCAATCAGATAAAAGCTTCTTGGCTAGCTGTGGCTTCAGGTGCGCTGGGGGTGAGGGGGCTGCAGCAGGTACTCCTATTTTTTGGACGCGGTGCCCCAAGATTTCATGCATGGGACGTAAGATTTGAGGCACTCGAGATTTGAAGCCCGGCACTCCGAGATTTGAAGCCCGGCACTCCAAGAGTTCACACACGCCTCGTCGACATGGCTCCGCCGCAGAGGAAACTAACCTACAGTGCAGATTTTAAAGTAAAAGCAATCAACCATGCAAAAGACCTGCAGCCACTGGACATAAGTATAATCCGGTCGTTCACAGCCAAACTCCGAGCTAGGTGGGAAGCCTGGATGTCCAGAGGAACCCACTCCTTCACAAAGACCAGGAGGACGCGCCGGGTAAGCAATACCACTATGTTCCAGTGGATACTGCATTCCTGGTGTGAGGTATCCCCCCGAACTGTCATGCAAGGATTCAGGAAGGCGGACATCATTCCGACACCAACAAGCGACAGGAATGACCGTAGCGAAAATGAGGAGTCTGACGAGGAAGGTACAGCCGATAAGGGTTTGGGTTTGCTGGATGCCAGCCTCGCACAACTGATGATTTCAGATACGGAGGACGAAGACTTTGAAGGTTTCACAGAGGATGAAGACCAGAGTGAAAATGAAGCTGATTAAAAGTTTAATTATAGTGAATGATTTCTTTCTGGATTTTGTAGTGTTTTTCTTTCTTCACCTGGATTCACAGGTGAGTCAATTCCGCTACGACATTTGTGTAAGGCAGCCCAGCTCTGGCTGCAGCTACGGCTGCTCTGCTGGACTCCTGGTTGCACTACAGCATTTGCGTGGAGCAGCCCACCTCTGGATTGCAGCTACGGCTACTCTGCCAGGCTCTCTGTTCCGCTACAGAATTTGCATAAAGCTCGGGCCGGTGAAGAGTACCGGGGCCTGCGGTGTTACTTTGTTGCACATGTATCCTGTAAAGTAAGGTGCGGCTTATATTCGAGGTGCGGGTTATACATGGAAAAATCCCATGGTCTACCTGGCTACCCTGATGTGCGGCTTTTAATCAGGTGTGGGTTATAATAGTGAAATTCCTGTAATTTCAAATATTTGGCTCATAATTAATCTACAGATGAGTGCACAAAGCTGTTTTCAGGCTGGAAGCTCAAAGCATCAACATGATTCCTATGTATCACCTTGAGTACAGTAAGAAAAAGGTGATAATGTGTAAGGTAAAACCATAGGAGTTTCCAAACAGTCAATGGATGATGCCATGTCTCACATCATCGTGGTAGGGGTGATTGATATTTAACTCAAGGTGGTGGATGCAGAAATGTTTCTTCTTGTTCTGAATCTGTATCATCCATTTCATCTTTCTGCAGTTCTACAGGAGCAAGCAAGAACACAGAAGTGCACATGAACAGAGAAAACCTTCTGCCTCTGATACATTATTGAATAGTTGAATTTTAGCTCAGTTTTACAAAACCACAGGCCTTTATCACTATTCATTGCAGTTACAAACCAGTTTCTTGTTCTTTACGCTTTCTCTTGAGGAAAAGAAATTCTTCAATACCCCATTTCTACCTTTACACACTCCTTAAGATTAGTATCTCCTGTGATGCTCACAAAAATCTCTATGACTGGACAGCTGGCATGCTGAGACTTTGCTATTCATGACTACTGGTGTTGTCTCATAATTTTTTACAATCCCTTAATCTGTGCGGATCCATCTACAACTTCCTGCCTTTTATTTCAACGTTGCCCAAATAGGGAAGGCGAAACTTCAGCATGCTGCCATATGCATTGACACCTACTCCACATTAACACCTCAAGTGAACACTCTCCAAAGCAGGTTCACAGCTTGCATAAAAGTAGCAAATTGCAAACAAATCTCTATTTAATCTCCCTCAAAATCCGCTGTTCCCTTTAAATGCTTTAACCTTCCAGACCTAGAACAGGCAAGGCAGCCAAATGTCCATTCAGTATATACTCCAGCTAGAGGCCAAGCAAGGGTGTAAATTTCTGCTCAAAAGCCGAGTAAAAACCCACTAAAATGGGCAGCCTTCTCCCAGTTTCAGGAGATTCTGGACTAGATACTAGAATAAAAACCTACTCAATACTGAAAAGAGCAACACAATGTTAATCAATCTTGTTACAGGACTTTTCAGGTTTGTTTGGTTGATTTGTTTTCATACTCAAGTTTTCTTCCAGACTGTTTTAAGGCTCAAAAAAAAGCTCATACTAAGTACATATTCAACTCAACAGAATGTGGGATAGTTAATATTAACTAATATACAAGTGTCTTGGTGGCTTAAGAGAAGACAAAAGTAAAGAGAAAAATGAATGTTTTATGATGTACCACCTGCTGTATGTCATCTACCTCTTTTTATCCTGAGGGTTTTAATAAGGTAGAATTAACATTTTTATCTATCAGTTTGAACACTTGGAAGAGTCAGCTGCACATGGTGCTGGGCCATTTTGTCTTAATGGTGCCTTTGCTAAGAAAAGTTGACAGCCTTATTTTTAACGTCCTCTTCTAATCTGGTATTTCACTCTTTTATGATCTATAACATTATCAGTATCACATTAAAAAGTACTAGAACATTTTGTCTTTTCATCATCTGCATATTTCATGTTCCTTGAAAAACATGCAAGGCACACTAGGGCAGAGAAAATAAATATTGATTTCAGACAGATTTATGTGCCAGCAGCTAGAAAGTGTCAGAGAAAAAGTCGTATTAAATATTTTGGAACGCTTTCCACTCACAATTTCTTTCTATCCTGCAAACAGCCATATGAAGGCTTTATTGTCTCATTTTTAATGTGATTTGTACCAATAAAGTATGATGAAAAATGCCAGTAGTGGCTGGGCTTCTCCAAAACACAAAAGAGTCAGCAACATGTGTACTACTTTTAAATTTCCCTATGTCTGAATTCACATAAAAGCCTTCTCAGAAAATAAATCAACAGTTCTACAGGAAAAAAAAATCACCATTAGAGTGCTCTTCATACACACAAAAATGTTTAAACCCTTATTATCTCAAAAATGTGTACTTTTCTACCTTTTAAAAGCTTATATTTTATAAAAAGCTACACTAACCTTAACGGGAAAGTATTCTTTCACTTTACTGAATGTTTTTTTCCCAAGAGCTGGAAAGAATAATAATACAAACGTAAAGCAGTAGATAAATTCCACAATTTTTTCTTCGTAAAAATAATTGAGTCTTGTTAAAGCAAGTAAAGCATTATTTTGTTTATTAGGGGTTTTGGGTTTTGTGGTTTGGTTTCTTTTCCCTTCATGTTCGGGCCACCATAACCACCTAAGGCAAGACAGTTTCAAAGAGAAAAAAACCAGATAGTAGCTGCTCATCTATGGGAATGTGAAGCAGGAGCTGTGTTATTAGAAGTCGAGTGCATGTTCAAAAATATAAAAGAAACAACTACTCTGACTTTGAGATGTTCCAGAGACTGAGAGAAACAAAGTAAATATGCATACTTCTTTCTACTCCAATTATTCATATGGTCTACAGAAATCCCAGTATTAAGCATACCTGCTGAAAAGCTAATAACTTAGTAAAAGACTTATTTTTATATTCTTTTACCTTTCTTTTCTTTCTCTGTTTGAATAAGGGGAGTGGAGCTCAAAAAGACTTTTAATAATAAACATCAATTAGAAAGAAGATTCGATGTTTCAAACTGAGGGAGACCTCAGCTCTATTTTTCTCCTGCAAATGACAGAGGAGTTCATTCCTCCAAGGGCTGTAGCTGACAACCCTCTGTAACTACTCACACCATTAATGCTACTTCACCCAGCCTAGGAGACAATGTGAGCAGCCTGAGCCAGAGCTTGGCAAGTTTGAGGATGAAAATTGATTTCCATGGATTTTGTATCAGTCCGTAGAAGTACAAATGTCAACTAGATGCTCCTGGAAGTGGTGAAATCAGAGCAAACGAAAGGGATGGGGAAAGGGAGGCTGAGATTGAGGCAGGCTGGGCAAGATCTGGAAGACCCTTGCTCTGGATTTCAGCCTCGTATCTTCAAAAACACAAGGAAAAAAAAAAAGTACAGTAATTTCACACTCATAAGCCACACCTGGCTATAAGCCGCACTTCTGGGTAGCCGGGAAGACCATGGAATTTGTCCATAAATATGCCGCACCAGGTGATAAGCCGCACTTTTTTTGTTTTTTAAAGTGAGGATCCATGTGCAACAAAGTAAAGAGCTAGTAACTATGGGAAAAATATTTGAAGGGACTGGTTATGAAGTTCTGTACACGGCCTGCATGCCTAACATGGGTTACCTGGCAGAGGACATGGGCTACGTGACAGGAGGAGATACAGCTAATGAGAGCAGCTGTGTCTAACGAAAGGGAGTATTAGACATTGTCCTTGCCATGATTGATAAAGGGACGTGGGAAGAGCAACCAGTTGAGACATTTCAAGGGAGGCTTGCAGGTGTTGCAGATGCTGAGCCAAAATACCAAGGGCATCTAACTTTAGCATCTTAGTATCTAGTCTCTTGAACTGTATCCAAAAGCCAGTTACCGCTTACATGTAATCGCGTAGACAATATCCTTAGGCCAATCATATATGAGCAAGAAGCACGCGGAATCCTGCTTTGCACTATAAATGTAACCCTCAGACTTTCAATAAATGAGCATTGACTCTACCTCTATGAGGATTTGTCTTTGACTCCGAAGCACTGTCTTGCAACAAGTAACAATCGCATGATCGCGGGGTTTGCTGTCAGGTGCTCAATTTACCAACAGTTTTCACAGACTGGGGAAGCCTTTAAACGCAGCCCCAGGTGCCCTTCCCATGTCGCGTGCCCTGGCACTCTCGCCCTCGGCACTGCCTACAGCGGCTCCCTGCGTGCTCAGCCATGATGGCGGCTCTCAGCACCGCTCAAAAGCGGCTGCTCACCGTGAGAAGCTGGCGGTGGCTTGGCAGGCTGGCTGCGTGAAGCCGGCAGTGGCTTACCGCCTGCTCACCAGTGGCTCCAGCTCACTGCCCACCCGGCCGCAGGTCTGCGGCAGCTCCCTGCCTGGCAGCAGCTCCGCGGCAGCTCCCTGGCTGGCTGTGTCTCCACAGCAGCTCCCTCCCCAGCCGGCTCGCACTTCTGGGTTGGCATTTTGCCGGAATTTGTCCATAAATATGCCGCACCTGGTGATTAGTTGCACTTCCGGGATCAGCTCGATTCTTCAGTGAAATAGGTGTGGTTTATCAGTGGGAAATTACTGTAATGCAGATCTTTCGAAATGATGAGCCCTTAATGCCTTGGTTCACATTGCTCCACTCAAGTAACATCTCTGGAAGTAACATGCAATGCTGTATACTCACTCCATACTTGTCTGCTTGGAGTAATGGCTCCCATTTGTGCTACAACGTGATGATGGTGATGTTTCAGCAGCCTAAACTTGCACTAGGAACCTAGCAGTAATTCACAAAAGCTGTAGGTATTAAACTAACCTTCAACCCTAATGGCTTTGATAGGGTACACATTAGTATAGAAGCTGTAACTAATACCGGACTGCTCCAAGAAATATTACAGAATGTGGGTGAAGCCTCTCATTTGCTGAAGACAAGCTATTAAATCACTTGTAACTCTATACAGATGCAATTTGAAATATTATAAAAATATTTACCTATTTCAGCTAATTTCTTACAGTCAATCTCAGACATGTTTCCCCTAAGTAAAAGCCTATGCAAATCTTGCAAACAGATTCCTAAAGGACAAAGTGATCCTTGGGTCAGACCTACAAAAATTAGCAAAGGAAGCTATCATCACATTGTGGCACATTTTAGGCACTACACAAATAGCAAAAGAACAAAAAAAACCCACCCTAGAAACCCTTCTGCCCAGATGTTGTAGAAGAAAATCCTCACTGACATTTGCCTATCATTTTCTTACTACAAGAGCGCTATAAAACTACTTAAAACTGCAATCTAAAAAAACCCCAAAAAACCTATGAATTAATAATAAAGAGCTTGAATAAACTGACTTATTTTTATTTCAGTGGAGTTCTTCCTCAAAGTACTTAGGTATTGCACACCTTTGATGACAAACATCAGAATTTCAAACTAATTCACTCCTGAAAACAACTTAATACTTAATACTCAATGTTTTCTTAATGTAGGTGGTGATATATGCACTCTGTACCCTCACACCAAGTCACTTCTCTATAGGAATTCTAAGTTTTATTACAATAAACACTCTATACCTCCTATTTCACATGAAAGAGCTTCATGAAAATTTAAAGAGAGCATTAACATATAAAAAATTTAAAAAACCAGCTCTTCCTGCGTGTAATTGCTGCTTTTTGCAAACAGACTACCAAGGAACACACTCAAAATTATAATCAGGCTCAAAAAAACAAGATTTAGAGGATCTGTTTCCCCAAGCAGCCACTCCAAAAAGCAAGTCCTTCCAAAAGAGTACTTCCATTACATTAAAAACCCAGACTCAGGTGTAGAGGTGATAAAGAGATTGAACTTTTAGGCCTCTCCTTTGGATTTGGTCTACCTCCCTGGTTTTACATTAGTTTGGTATTATGTGAACATGTTAAACAAAAAACAAAACAGGCAAATTCATGGCCTGGTGGTTGAAAAAAGGCATACACAAGCATGTTCTCCTCTGCCAAGAAATCAGATTTTGTATTGCTTCTTCAAATGACTCAAACTGGGAAATTATTTTGGACCAAAAAAAATCCACACAGTTTGCCTGCTTGCTGCCGTTTCTACCACTTAGAAATTTTTCATAAACTTATCAATCATTTTTTAACAATCTTACTTGTTCCTCGATGAAAATAATTAGCTCCACTTACAGGAAACTCAGTTTAAAAGTCCATACACACAGGGGAAAGCCCCATTAAGTTAAAAAACAAACATTATTCCATTTTTCACTGATTAATGATATTCTTTTTAAAAAAGCAATACTGGGTCAGATTTGTATTACTATTGAAAATGCATAGGGATCGATATTCCAATGAGTACTTAATTTTTATTATTGATAGATACAGATATTTAGATGTTTCTAAGACTAACAGTTAGCAACTGGTGTTATAATGTATTTTTTAGTAACTAATCTGTAGTAGGTATTGTAGGTGATTTAGTAAGTGAAATGGTTTGCTTATAAGTACTTGGTATATTATCTGCTTATCTGCAGCTGTGATGGTCAGGAATAAATGGCACATAAATACCTACTTTGAATGAAAAAAGTTTAAAAGTATTTACAAGCCAAGCTACAAAACAAGGAAATAAGGATAAAATAAGGAAATCTGACTTTTCCTACCTTATCTGCACATTTTCTCATGACACTTTTTCCTAAACAAAATGTTTAAATTTGCAGGAATTTAAGGACTTTGAGAAGTTTTCCAGGACCTGTGAATTTGTACTTTCTGAACAAACAAAGCCAATGTACAATATATCTGAGCTTCATGGACTTCATCCTATTCCTAAAAGCTCTTACAAGGCAATGGGGCTTTACCTTCCTTCTGAAGTACCTATTTACACCAGGCCTTTCCAGTCTATTAAATTTAAACCATAAACCATAAATGAAATAAGTCATAAAAATGCATTATCTTTGACACTAGAATGCTGGTTACATGATGTGAGTAACAAAGGCCTTAATGAATTGTATTGCAGCAACTTGGTAAAAAACAAACTGAGTCCACAGGAGGAACAGCAGGATCCATCTTTATTACACACACTTCAGTATTTATATGTTTCTACTATGGTAAAGTTTAAAGAAAGTCTTGGGAGCACACAGGAGGAAAGACAAAACAGCCACACCAAATACTCATTAGAGCAGATGTTTCTGCCCTTATCTGCCATTCACCCAAACTTGCTGCCTCCCAGCTTTCTGGGAAGCAAAGGAAAAAGTTAATGGTGTTTATGGCTGTAGTCATTCCTCTGGTATGCAACTTTCCCAAGAGAACAGAAAGCCTTATCAAAGTCAAGATAAACAGTGAGTCATGATTTTACACAGGTAACAAGGCTCTTGGTTTGTAAGGCTTTACCTATACACAAGAAATTTATTGACGAAGGAAAAAAGCCATCTCATTCAGTCACTGCTTGAAAGAAAAAAAAATGTAATCCTTCAATACATAACATGGGGAAAATTACAATTTCTCCTTCATACTAATTGCTAATGCTATAGTTAGAAGCAGTGGCTCAGTCTAGAGAGGGCAGATTTAAATCTCCTCTGAGACCTGCTGAAAAACATCTGGCTTCTGAACAGCAAGGATACTGTACAAGTGAGAGCAACCATGATAGCGTTAAAAACATTTACAAATGTTTAACACAAAAACTTGCTGTGAAGCTAGACATTATTTACATGGAATCAAAGAACAGGGGAAGTGGGAAAGAAGCCATTTGCCTGGTTTTTAGCTTACTGTTCCGTCGGGGCAACAATTAGAAAGTTTCCGGTTAGGAAACAAACTTAGTGTAGCATCCTCATTTACTGATTTCCTGTTGACTGCAGCATTCACTGCTCCTGAGAGATAACAAAATCTCCTTAACAGTGTTCCATACCATGTATCACTGTTTCTAGTAAAGTGATTCAGTGCCTTCCTCAACCCCACCCCACCAGAAAGGTACAGTAATTTCATTATTATAAGCCGCACCTTTTTCATTGAAGAATCCA
>VRYO01000369.1:564025-589890 GCA_009812075.1 Sialia sialis
GGTAGCTCTCTCACCAGTTGGCTCGCACTTCTGGTCTGGCCTTTCGCCGGAAATTTTCCATAAATAAACCACACCTGAATATAAGCCGCACTACTGGGGTAGGATGGATTCTTCAATGAAAAGGTGTGGCTTATATTCGTGAAATTACTGTATAATGTATCAGCAACATAAACACACAAGTCCAGTGGAAGCTCCAGTAAGCTTTCAAATTTCTAAAATGGCAGTGCATTACTACTGCATGGATAACAAAGCCAAAACATTAATTTAAAAGGAGAAAGAAAATCCTGTATCATCACTCAGATTAAAAAAATACATATCAACAAAAAAATAACTTCTTCATTTCTGGGTTTATTTGTGTAATATTTCCCCCATTCAGGCAACTTTCATTGCTGCAAAATAAAAATGAACACTAGAGAAAAGTTGTAAATTAAAAGCAAGGTTTGAGGGACTGAAAAGTTGCTTGTATTTTGTTTTTCCTCTCCATTGCTTTGACAGGTTTATGAACTCACAGATGGATTTCCTAAAAGAGGAAATTCCACAGAAATTATCATAGTGAACCATGTTAATAGCAGTCCTTTGAAAACATAGGCTCTTTTCAAAAGGACTCCAGTAATCCCTTTTGCCAATGAGAAATGAATACCAGAGGGCGAAAGTGAAAAAAACCCCAAACTGTTTACAAACAAAGAAAAAAACAAAAACCAAAAGGGAGTCCACAAAGCACAGAAAAGGATTGAATAAATGCTAGATATTGAAATTTCAAAGTGCTAATCCCCACCAGATCGAATGGCCAGGAGGCAATGATGATGGCTGCCCTCTTTGTCTCAGGAAGGGGAGGACCTGGAAGGTTTTAGTGTTCTCACTTGTGTTGGTTCAGCTTCTCTGAGGTCTCTGGTTCTGGGCAGTCCCCCTCCACCTCCCCAGACAGACCAAAAAAACCAAAGCCAAAAAAAGTTGAAGAAAAAAGCCAAACCAAACCAAAGCAAACCAAACAAAACCAAAACCAAAACCCTGCCAAGAGGATTCAAGGTACAGTCTCCAGGCTAGGAGTAATGAAAAAAGCCCGACTTCTTGCTCAAAGGTAGCAAAATCTAATCCAACAAAAGGAACAAGGTATAGTCCCAGTCTATGCTGCAGCCCAAGCACCCAGAGAGAAAGGTTTAACCAAATCTTAGAAGCCCAAGGCTCCCCACATTACCCCTGGGGTCCATCTTAAAGCTTCATCAGCACTTCTGGGTCTAAAGCAGATAATTAGGTAATAAAGTATCATCATAAAATCACCCCAAGACAGAAAGGACATTATTAGCATCAGAACAGAGCAGAGAAAAAAAAATTCCCAGACCAGTTTCCAATGCAAATACAACAGCAAACAGTAGAATCAGCACAGAATCAGCAGTAGATTTTTATTATTTGGTTAGCAGCTCCAGTAACATAGTTGCCTGCATGTAAAAATTATGTAAATAGAGCTCAATCACCATATGGAATTTGAACAAGATGATAATGGGCAACAAAGCAAGATAATCCCATTCATTTTCCATATAGCTTCAGTTAACTTCTATCTATTACGCTGAAACTTCTCTGTACACTATTATGGAATAATGTCTTTTGCTTTTCAAAATAATGTATTTAATTAGGAATCCAAGTTTACACCAATGTCCCAGAAGGTATATAAAGAGAATTTAAACTGGATTTTCTTAATATATATTTTTTTTTATATATCACTGTCATGGTTGCTTGACTTCATTTTTTTCAGTTTGATAAAGATGGTTAAGCTAAACCTTATTCCACTAAGAGGAAAACCCTTCCACTCTATTGAAACAGGTCCTTTTGTTACAACACAACTATTGCAGTATTGCATGTTTTATTGCACAAAGACTGATGGCAGCAAATGCAAGCATATCTATCGACACATTCCTCTATCAGCACTATCGCAATTGTATATGCAACATTTATTATTTTCCTCTCTAGCAAGACAAATGGTATTAGAATCTTATTCTACAGTGAAAGGGATAGAAATACATAGATACTTTGAGGAGCTCACTTGGGAGAAAAAAAATAATTCTTGAGAAAAGTCTGATTGTTTTCTTGCTTTTGGCTTCAACATAATTATCATTTGGGGCCAATAATTATAAGTTTGGATTTTTCAGACAGATGTGCTAAGCACGCCTTTAGAAAATCAGACAGGAGATGATCCTTGCAGAGTGAATTGTTGATGCAATGCAAGTGCTTTTCCAAGTGATATGAGGGTACAACCAAAGCACAGTGGCTTTCAGGTGCCAAATTCAGTGAGGTGGCGAAAGAGATGAGCAAGGAGAATGAAGAGCCTTTCACCTAGTGGAAGTTGATTTTTTAATAGCTGATTCAGGACTGTCTGCAGTTTTAATAGCAAGCTCTGTCTCTTGTCAGTACCACTAACAGAGCTCTTCTGTGCACCTCAGTATAGAAATACAGATTGGGATGCTGCACTGAGACATGCTTCAGCTTCAAACTACTTTCTCACCTTCTCTGCCATTCTCAAAACTCCTCTTAAATAGTCAGTGTTCAAGTCTAAATTATTTTAGAAATAAGGTGTGGGGAGCATGGTATTGCCTTTGTATTTCAACCTAAAATAGGAAAGCTATTTGAACTGCAACGCCTGAACTGGGAGCCTCCCTTAAGAACATGAGAAGAGCCTAGGGGCTGGCTATTGAACCACATCTTCATACACTATCATGAGACCTCTCATGATTGGTTTAATGCTCTTGCCCACTATTTTTCTCAGTTTGATTGGAGTGTAACTGATTTTTTAGCTGGACCAAAGCCATTTTGATGTCTGATGTGCAAAGTTTGGGAAAGCAATAGAAAATAGGGCAGCAATATATTCTGGAATTCACTATCAAGCAGATGGTTTTAACATCCTCCTACTGCTGAAAATTAAGTGAGACAGCAAAATCTTTTGCAGGAGGAATTGCCTGCAGTGGAGAATGAAGAAGGCATGACAGCTAGCACTGAATCCCATAACTAATCTCCAACTTGAATAATTAACATTAGTGCCCTGCACAGAATTCATTTTCACTCAGATCTGTTGCCCCTTTTATGGTCATATCAAAAGAAGGTGGGGGTGTTTCTCTCCTTGGTGATCTTGTAACCTGAAATGTGTACCTGCCAAGAATCATCTCCACCTGGTGAGACAGGAAAAACAAGCCTGACCTACACTAACTCACACACCACTGAGCCTTTCCCCTCTCCCATCAATGACAGTCTTCTGAACAAAAGACAGCAGAGGACTTGAATGTGTCACCTCCCTAAACAGATCTGTAAACCACAGCAGCATCGGATCAGGTGCTGAGGTGTGAAGTCTCCCATTTGTCTTTTTTTTCTCCTTGAGAAGAGGTAGTTGGTGAACTCCAGGAAAACAGCAAACTTTTAAAGAAAGGGCTTATTCCACGGTCCGAAATTCACAGAAACATGAAGTCATTATTGAAATGAGAAGCTGCTCTTAGCCATTAACATATTTTTGTTAACAACAAAAAAAGCAAGATACTGATATGAAGGAAGATATGCCCATTCTTATTTATATGGCAGTTGAATGGTCAGGGAGCTTGCCTAAGATGTGGTCTGCATGAATTAAACTATGGTGTGACACTAGAAATCTTTTCCTCTTCCTAAGATGTTATGTGGAAAGAGGCATTGAAAGTCAACCAATTTATGCAATCTACTTTGTAACATGATGGCTGGCTTTTACCTTTCTAAAGACAAAGCAAAATAATTACTTCCTCTCTGTAATGAGTGACAAGAGAATTATTTCTATCAAACCCATCTTAAACAGGAGTAAGAATATTACTTCCCCTCCTATAAATTTACGTATTTAGACTGTTCTTAGTAAAATGAAGTGTGTTATAATTCAATGCCTCATATTCTATATCAATCAGGCTTTTTTCAAGAGTGAAAATATTTTTAAAAGCCAGTGTACAAATACAGTTGTATTACATCCAAGCAGCATGTGTTGATAAATCACAGCGTAAAAAACTTGGCCTTCATTAAAGTGGGAAGAGTTTAGCTGATACTGGTGGTAGCCTGAGCTGGATCCAGTAAATCCAGCAAGCTCCTCTGCAAACACTTCATTAGCACAGGTAATTGTCAGTGCTGATGAAGAACCCTGAGAAGGCATCTCTTACTGTTGTATAATTTTAATACCTTTAGTTCATCACTCAAACTGGGGTTGCTGCCTAGTGGTCAAGCCTAGGGAGCCATTCATCACCATTTTATGCCTGCCTGTCTCTGGATTTGTACAAATTCCTCAGGGCCTCACCAAAGGCAAACCAAAAAGACAAATCATCATCCAGCAGTGTGGGATTATTAGCATTTTTTGCTGAATATGCTTACACATGTGGTAGTTTCCCTACCTACTCAGTCTCATCCTGAAAAGGAACACTTTGAAGCACAGAAGGGTAAATACTTTAGTGCTATCACAAATTGCAGAGGTCAAAACCATCATTTAGAAAGGGATTTGAGAGGTCATTGTTGAAAAAATGTAAACAGGTTGTCAGAAATTTCTAAAAGGTTAATTGCCCAAATCTCTTGGTCGCATGCCTTGGTAACAGAGATCATATAAAAGGCCAAAGCTCAGACACATGGGCTTTCAAGTACATTTCTGCTCTTGACAAGTTTCCAGCATCCCACAAAGAAGACAGTCAGACCATGACTGTGGAAGACAAATAGCATAAACAAACTCTTGGCATGCTATGCACAAGACCAATCCCTAAACAGAGCTGTTATAATCCTGAAGGAGATAGTCATCTGTCTTCCCAAATAGACTTGTGCTGCATGTGTATAATGCCTTTATCCTATCACATGTTTTGACCATGGAACATTCTTCTGCAAATATAATTTGGAGAAGGTTTTAGATGTGGGAATAATTGAGGTAGCATAGAAATTCTGTTCTGGTATGTGTGAAAAATAATTTGGTATTCACTAAAACTAGTGATGCAGTCATACAGGTTCTCAAATACAGATCCCACCTAGAGTGCCCTAAAATGTATTTATTTTTTTTCTTTAAAAAAAAAATAAAAAAAATTATCTTGTATAACCAAAGAGCTCATGGGGGAAAAGCAGCTTTTGGAGTAGCAAAATAATTGCAGCTATAGAGCCTGGCAGAGGGGTGGTGTGAGTATGGGGTTGTTACATTTTATTCATAGGAAGGATTGAGAAATCAGTGGAAAATAACAGGGAATCAGGGAAGATAATGTCATAAAGGAACTGAACACTGGAAATGAGTTTATGCTTTTTCATGAAGTTTTGCATTTTGCCTGCACATTTTCCCTCTAAGCTTTTGCAAGCAGTCCCAGACATTTGCCAAGAGAGAAGAAAATGAAAACAATCCCATTTTTCCGCCTCAGCCACATGAGAGAGATTTTTTTTTGCCCCTCCTGACTTTACTCCAGGCTTTTCTAATGACTTACTTTTCTCATTCATCATGTATACCCTGCTGCCTGCCTCTTGTTTGTTTGTGCATCGCATTGCACTGCACACCTTCCACCACACAGAGGTTGCCAAAGTGATGATGAATATTTCTAGGGTGACAAAAGATGTCATTCATTTAAATTAGACATGAAATCTTGTGCTGTATATTCCCAAGCACATCAGTGCTTGGCAGATAATCATTCTTCTCCAGTCTCTTTGTAAGGAAGTACCAAGTGAAAATTATTCAAAATAGGCTGTAAATGCAGAGTTGTGACTGAAAACCAGCAAAGTCAAGGCAGATGGATAACGTATAGTTTGGAGCTCCTGTAGTTATAAGACCTGTGGATCAATTTTTGGAATCCCTGGTTCCATTATAAATTCCACAAACAGCATTCTGATTCTGGATGTTAACATGCTGAGTGTAGCAAGGAATCAGTTTACAGAAGTCCCTGTAGAGAGGGCAATGATATTACAAGCATCTGTTATATTTTGAGAAGCTTTAAGCTGCCTTTTCTCTTAGGGATTATTACTATGAGCAACCACCACACATGAAAAACCCAAAAGCTATTGGAAATAAAGCTGGAAGAATGAAAAGAAAGGTACATAGTGTTTAGATTTTCTTTGAAAATTTCTATACTTATGTAGAAACTTTCTTCAGAAAGTCCTAAAACTACAAGAGAAATTCTACATATTCTGTAGATTACTAAATCTCTGGGCTATAGCCTTTTATTTCTCTATATGCATTGGAGGAACTCAAGCCTTCAGCTTTTCTCTGCTGGGATCTTCACAAATGCAGAAGAGAAGGAAACCAGGAGCCAAAGAAAGCACAATCCAAGAAACATGCAGAAATAAAGCAGTGTGTCAGGGGCAGCAATAAATTAGGTTATCTTACTAGAGAGTCTTCCAGAGAGCGCAGGTCAAGTATTATTTTCTAGCTCATCCTTCCAAAAATCTCCAATCCAATACAGTTATGATCAAGTAACTTATAAAAATATTTTTGGCTTAAAGGAAGTCTCATATGTGTGTTATTAATACTCCTTATCCTAGATGTATGCCTATATGTTTCTGTATGATAGCATTTTTATTTCCTAAGGTTGATTCTAGCAATAAAGATACCTGGAATTTCCAAGATAGCTGGAATTGACCATGATAGCAGATAATAACAAAAAGCTTTGTAGTTAGTATACTACAAAGTATTTGAATAATACAAGTGATAGATATCTTTGCACAGAAGAGAAACAATTTTGCAAATCTGCTGCAATTAGGTGTTATGTCAGAACCCCTTATGTAGCAATGGGAGACAAACACATGGACCTCTTTGCCTGCTCTAAAGAAGATTGTCTATTGTACCAAATCAAGTATTTTTATACCCTAAACTTGAACAAAAATTAACTGAAACTTAACCAAAATAAACACACATTGGCTGCCTGCCACTGCAATGTCTCTGTTCACACATTTCTTTACCCAATCTGCTCTCTCATTATGTGGTGTCCATGAGTTTCCCCTACCAATCACTGCCTCATGCACGAGGTGACCATCAACCCACTCTCCAGCCATCCACCCTGCAGCTGAACCCTTCCCAGAGTGCTTTTTGGTGAACAAAAGCAAACAGAAGTGAAGAGGATTTAACAAAAGTGAAAAAGGTCCTTATTCTGCAAGGCTTTTGTTATTTCCTATACAATGTCCTTACAAACTGTAAATTATATAAATTCCTCAGCACCCAGGAATAAAGGCCAAAACAGAAATCAAGTCTCCTAACTTGTGCAAATAAATCTTCCACTTGGCACCAAAGTCCTAATCAATGGTGAATTTCAATCAGCTTTTCACTCAAGATTAGCTTTGTAGGCTTTTATATTTTTCCTTGCATGACTTTACATTTGTTCCATACTTGCCAAGACCATCTATTGGTATTTTGTGTGCTACCAATTGAGTATTGCTGCTAAATAGTATGGACACTAAATAATACAGGCACATTAAGTTCTCTGCTTGGGAAAAATCATTATATCTGAGATGTCCAAAAATCCCCACTTCTAGAAATAGTGGTACAGCAGCTCCTGCCCAGTAGCTTTATCAAAAGGAGAGTATTGATACATTGGTTATCTCATTGCCATCTCAAAGTGAAGAGCCAGTGCTGTGTGTGCTTTGACCTAGCAGCCGAAATCTTCAGAGAAGTGATTGACAATTTCCCCACTTGAAAACTTAGGTCAAAATCAATGGTGCTTCCAGTTTTCAAGGAATTGCTGCTACTCCTGTAAATTATCATCAGTCACCTTGAGAAAAGCACTGAAAGTTGAAGAACAGATCTAAAGCCTATTTAAGTCATTCATCATCAATTATATTTAGACAGAGCTCCTTGTAATGAATTCATCTATCTTTCAAGTAATTTAAGTAACTATGAACAGAGGGGGGTCTGTAATTATCTAAACCTGAAGTGTATCTATTCTTCATAGGTCCTTGTGAAATACTGCATTTGTCCCATTCATTCATGCTAACACTTTGTCTCTCATTAACGGTTTAAAAAGACCAGTCTGCAACTCTGCAGACTGATTCAGTCTGAATCTCTTTTCTTGTTTAAGATGAAATGTGACTTGCTGAGGACTCCATAGCTTATGGGAGAGGGCATTTGGAGCTAGGAAAGAGGATTTAGCAAGCGAAGAGAGTGCTGTCATTTCCATACTATCAATTTAATTTGGCTTTGTTATTTTTTGGCAAGACATGGGCAGACTTGAAATTACTTGCCCCCCTATGCAAAACATTAATCTCTGTTCACATATTGCTGTTCTAGGAATATTTGTTGCTGCAAAATAATTTTAATGCCATGAAAAGTAGCATTATTCTGAAACCTGTCCAAGAAAACTAGATTTCTTTGCTGGAACTCATAGTGCATCATCAGGGTGATCAAAAGTTAGAGGTGGCTTTTTGATGACATTACAAATGCCTCAGGCAAATGTGAGAGGTTGTACAAAGACATTGCATAAAGTGTTGTTGCACAAGTAAAGTGATTCTTAAACATCAGGGACTACTGATTCACCAAGTGAAGTAAGCCCAGTTACACCAATTGCTGCTTCAGCTGATGTAAAGTTTTCAATGAACATTAGGATTAGTACTTGGCAGAGCACACTTACAACCTAAATAACCTGTGGGCTAAAGACAAGGTGATAGCAAATATCAACAATATGATTTCTCTTTCTCTCATGGATTTACTCGGGAGAAATAAGTCTGAAGGGACTAGGGGCTAGGAGATACAGAAAGACAGAATACCGAGCAAGAACTGTGGACTGCTATCTTTTGTCTGGAGAAGAGAAGGTTGCATGGAGATCTCACAGAACCTTCCAGTATCTGAAGGCCTATGAGGAAGCCAGAGAGGTACTCTGCATCAGGAACTGAAGTGACAGGACTGACTTCAAACAGACAGAGAGTAGGTTTAGATTATATAGTAGGAAGAATTTCTTTCCTGTGAAGGTCTTGAGACCCTGGCGCAGGTTGCCCAGAGAAGATGTGGCTGTCCCACTCCTGAAAGAGCAAGTTGGATAGGTCTTGAACCAGCCTGCTCTAATGGAAGGTGTCCCTGCCCATGGCAGTGGGTGGGACAAGATGATCTTTAAGGTCCCTTCTAACACACAACAGTCTGTGATTCTGATTCTGTCATTCTTTCCCTATTTCTGTTGACTGCAGGCATTGCTTGGCTCTCCCCTCTACCATTTCATCGTCACCACATGATTGAAGAAGAGATTGTTGCCTCTAAATTGCCACTGTGCACTGCAGAGAATCCCCTTTCTCCGGGGCCAGATGGGGAGAGCTGGCACTCTTGCGGCAGGTTTACCCCTCTTCTTTCAGAACAGCTGCAGAACACAGAAACAGTGGGAGTGCTGTAATGCTGCTAAAGTCCTGTCCCAATACTGGTGAGACAAGCTCAGAAAACAGGTTCTGTCACATCACCAAGACTGCCCATGTTCCTTTCAGCATGAAGCTGGTGGCCTGAGGGTTACACAAAACCTCAGCATCACACAAAATTAAACAGCCTTCCCTGGCAGGGGATGGCCAAAACGGAACAGCCTTCACTGGCATCTCACTGGACTGAGCTCAGTTTTGCTTTGTACCAAACAAAGCCAGATGAGAGCAAAATGTCAAGCAGCCCTTGGCCTCCATGGTAATCAAATGAAATGGAGTGCACACAACTCATGCTACAATGGGCCAGTGAAAACCAGTGTCTTATCAGTTGTTAAGATAATACATGAGGAAGCAACGTCTAAAACTGAACTAAGAAGCTAATGCATGCATTTCCATGAAGGGAAATAAAAGGTCCTAAACTTCTAAGTAAGTCCTAGAATTCAACGAGATCTCCATTTTCTAACTACATTTCCCATAAAATCTTATTGTGTCAGTAAAAATTAAAGATGTAATAGCATTTGTACTGCACCTTACCTTTCAAGATTTAAAAACTACCATTTAGAATCATAAAATTATATATCTCAAAAGTGCATTTTGTTTCCTGTGTTTACTATCTATTTCAGAATCAAAATTTGTACATTAATTGAAGATTCTTTTTGTCGATTCTTAAGTATCAAATTATATTTGCTCTGGGATGGTTTCAATACACAAAGTTTTGCTCTACTATTTTGAGATAGATTTTGTTTTTTGTCTTCAGTAAAAATGCTTCTGTGCAAGATCCACTCAGTGAATGTAAAGTGAGCTGCTACCACACAGAGATCATCTTTATGACTGGAAATGTCACACAAAAATCCAAGATAGAAATTTAAAAAACATCACACAATTCTGTCCATGTTAGATGTCAAAGCAGCAATCTGGAACTCCAGAGCCTGACACATATTAAGGGCCTATACTCTGGGGTTTTTTTGTGTGTGTGTAGATGAATTGTAATCACAGCTGCTTGCTTTGAGAAGAGCAAAAAATAATCTGCTGCTTTTAGCACTGAAGCTCATTGAATTTCTTCTCACGCACATGCATTCACATACCCCAACCTGACAAAGCAGAATTTACACTGTATTAAACAAAAAGATAAGGAGAATTGAACTGATCTCAGTGTTTAAATATGCTGTAGCATTTTGATGTCCATAAATCTTGTAAAACAAAGCTGAAAAAAAATTAAGAGCACTAAATTCAGCTATATACACTGGGCTAAAATAGGCTCAGCTCATATTTCCTGAATGCAAGGTCACTGGTACTGTGGCTTTGGAGAAGGAAGAAAACTTGAAGAAATGGGAAGGAAGCACAATTTACTTGTAAGACAAAATCATATAGGAAACTCTCTCAAGTGGTAAAAAAACATTTAAATTAAACTAATAATACCTATCTAGTTCATAAATATGTAACCCTGGATCCTTCTGTCTTAATTTTCTTCCCACTTTTTTGCTGTTGCATTTTTAGCTTTCCTGTCTGTAGTCAGGTCCCAACACTGCAGTGAAATATACTGCAAAGTATATATTTATCTTTGTGCTTCCCATAAACTGACCCCAGGTATTTTACCACATCGCTTTCAATTTAGAGTGTTTACTCATTTCCTTTCATAAGACAGAGAGGTTACTAAGGGCACAGATCAGCCAACAAAATTCTGAACACAGCTGGACACAATGGTAAATAAATTTGTTGTTTCCATAAGCAAGAGTCACTTGCCTCCCCTCCAAAAGTCAAGTCAGCTGTAGCATCCAACACCTTTGGCTTATGGGCTATTTAAGGAAACAACTGGATAATTAAAACAGATTTAATACAATCTCTTTTGCATAAATCCAGTTCTAGAAGACTGCAATTTGTACCAGCAGTGACTGGGGCTTCATCAGCCAAAGGAAATACAAGCCTCTTGTATCATGTTAGACCAATTATAATTTGGGTAATTGCTGCTCTGCTCTTCTTCTCTGGATAGGAATTTTATTTGCTCCTTCCTCCCAGTTCTCCCTGAGAAAAAACCCAACTCAAATCCTCTAAGTCATGAGTTGTCAGCAAGTTGTTTGAGGTGTTACTTGACATACTTTGCAATACTGCCAGAAAATAATTTCCCCTTCCCTATCATTGTCAAAAGGCACTAAGACATTCTTACCATGACTTCTATCAATTTAAAAAAGCCTGCACAGAAGAAATACAGAAAAAATATCCTTACTGAGGATAATCTCAACACACAGTACTTTGCAACCAGAGCTTTAAAGTGCTGGAGGAAGGGCTGTGTAGCGTAACACAGGAGAGAATCTAAAAGGGCATCAAGCACTGATCTCTCCCACTTTGTGCAGTCTGTCTACAACACTGTCTCTCCTGGACAGTGCTGTATTATCTCTACACACTGATCTTTATTTTGCACAGGTGACTTGACATGGACAAGCACCAGGGTGCTGAGTGCGGTAGGCACAAGGCAGCATCATCCAAATTAGAAACATCGTGGCATCGATCTGGAGCTGAAATCAGGGAGTCAGTGCAGAGCTGTGACAGTGAACATCTGTGCAGCCAGAGCTCAGGACAATGGGAAGCTCTCTGTCCAGTAAGCATGGTGTGCATGGATGCTTTGCATTGCTCACATAGAGCATGAGGCACAGCACTCGATAAGTAATATAGATGTGGGTAAGTGTCTGATGCCTAGGAAAAATCCAGCCAGGATTCTTCCCAGGCTGCTATCAGTTCTGACTCTCTTTTCCAGGAAAAAGGTTTCAGAGAATTCAATAACATAGATAAACACCTGCTAAAGTACGTGATGTTTTTCACAGAGCATGTTTCTAAAGGGATGTTCCTCCTCTGACCAATGAACCTCCTCTGATTTGTTTTGCATGAAGTATATTATTCAAACCCATTATTTTCTTAAATAAAATTGCTCTTTCCTGTTTCTGCAAGAAAGTTGCCATGTTACTGTGTTTGTCACCACCTCGGAACCACACAGAGTAACATATACAGAATAGAAATTTTCAGTTCTCTCAAAGCTGCTGAATAGAGATTCAAGACTAAATAGCAGAAAAGATAAAAGAATGTAAAGATATGAACACAGGATGAACCAGGATAAACTGATAAAAAGCACTATGGTGTTCTTTTGCAAGTCTTATAACACAGAAGCAACAGCACATGCCCAAAGAAAAAGTTCAAGGAAAGATAATTTCTAATATTGAGGCATTCAGTGAATACAACCACCAGAGATGCCTGGATCTCCAGGACCATAAAAGAACCTCCAATTTGAGGCAGATGCATTCAAAGTTCTAGAAAAGTAATGTTTATGTATTGGATAAGAAGCACATTTTAACGAATATGTATGATTATGGTGGATATATACCTTGTTGTAAAGTCTCACCACACATACAGAATAAGGAGATATTTTCTGTGTGTCCTGCACAGATAAAGAATGGCTACTTTCTAATGCTTCAAATGGTGTTAGAAATTTTATTTTGGCCAATTTAGATACCACGATCGAATGGAGAAAATGTCAAATGCTCTCTGTTCTGAGCATCAGGTGATGTTTCTAGCACCTAGGCTTCGGGTGAAACCCTAAGAATTTTGATAGTAAGGGGGTATGGTAAACACCAACACACAGAAGTTAAAAAGGGAGTGAAGGGTTACTGCAGCCATCAGGCTTGGGGATACTAAACATGTAATACAGACTGATTCATCTATGAGGGCACACAGAAAGCAGTCTGAAGCTTCTGTCTCTTCCATCCTTTAGATGTGGAAGGCTGCATTCAAACCACTGAAGATATCCCATTCACTTCGAATCATGGAATCATTAAGGTGGGAAAAGACCTCCAAGGTCATTGAATCCAAAATTTGACCATACACCACCTTGTCAACTAGATCAGAGCACAGAGGGCCATGTCGAGTTTTCTTGAACACCTCAAGAGTCAGTAAGTCCACCACTTCCCTGGACAGCCCCATCCCAATGCCTGACCTTCCTTCTTCCTCTGTCAGTCAAGAAGGAACTAAGTCCATCTGAATGTTGTGGCCAGCTGTTCTCTCCAATTAAATTATTTTGCTCATTTACTTTATTTCTCATATATAGCAAAATTGAGACTGTGTACAGTTACTAGTTTTCTAATTTTATGTCTCCTTGTTTATTTCATCTTAACAGTTTTACCTTTTATGCCATGTAAGAAGGACTTAATGCAAAGTTTGCAGTTAACTTCATAACTTTTCTATCCCTGTCACCACTATTTCTCCTTTTGAACAAGGTCTGACACAAGATATGACTGAGTCCTAAGTGCAGGGCACCAGCAGTCTTCTCATGTTCCTCTCAGTCAGCATCCTGCTCTGTTAAGAGCTGCATTTTCACAGGACATGGATGTGGCCAAAAGTTTAAAATATTTCAAGGTCATTCTTGTAAATTAATTTTTTTTGCAATGAAGCAAACAAGGGCAATAGGCACAATACAAGATCGTGGTAGGCTTGTGAGAGTCTCTGTGCTTGTGAGAAAGAAAAGTGGCTTTTGTGGGACCAGATGATTCCATGCAGCCTAATGCCAGATTTTCTTAGGACTAGATGGTTTAACCACAAAAATACAGTCTGGGTCAAGCATTGATCCCATTTCTGTCAAGTTCACCACTGCATGCGATGCAGAGCTTATGCTGTGAAGAGACCAACAACCCTTGCTCTACCTTGCTATTACCCAGTTGATTTATAATTACTTTTAAAACAAACATGACCAATGGAATGAATCTCTGCTAGTTCACACTTTGCACCCTGTGGCAAGGCAGTTTCCATCCAGCCCTATGGATGTCACAAAGGGCTGAAGGCAATAAAAGTGCTGTGGTTTGACCCTAAATAGCAAATAAGAACCATACAGCTTCTCTCTCACTTCCCCCCTCTCCTGGTGAGTCTGAGAGGAGAATTGGAAAAAATGTAAATCATGTGAGTTGAAATAAGAATAGTTTAGTAATTGAAATAAAATATAACAAAGTAATGATTGTAATGAAAAGGGAGCGGCCTAGGTTACAATGTAAAGATGTGCCCAAAGGTATGTATTCAATCACCATCTCCATGAACTGTTAAAAAACAGGAGGGGCAGTGTTTTCCTTGCCTCCTCCCCATGGCTATCTCCTGTTAATGGGTCATCAATGCCCTGCCCCATGAGTCTCCCTCCGGGAGACATTCCTGTTTAATAGGTCATCAAAGACACACTGCATGACTGATAAAATGACACCATCCTATTGTGAGATGGTCTGCCCAGGGGGGAGGAGCCAAGCATTCCCACCTGAATATAATGTGGGCCTGGGAGACAGCCGGTAGCTCTCTTACCCACTGGTTTCCAGAAGACAGGAGCTACTGGATCTTTTCTACAGGATCGCCGCTTCAGCAAGACCACTTCATCTGGACTGCTGCCACCAGCCTAACTAGCAGGGTGTCAGGTTGTATTCTGACTCTGTCAGTGCTTTCTTTTTTTGTACTACTGCATGTATTTTACTTTTTTTTCTCCCATTAAATTGTACTTCTGACTTGGAGTCTCACTGGTCTGCTTTCAAACTAGTACAGGGAGATAACATAAAAGAGAAATAAACCCCAAGAAAGACAAAGTTCTCTCTAGTTGTCCCCATGTGACACAGGCCAGAACACAGCCCAAAAATGTCTCCCTCTAAAGTGAATGGGCCACTTCAGGTTTGGACCGTTACACTTGGCACTGAGACCAGTAATTCTGCAAGCAACACTAGGTGGAGGCTGTGTCCACCAAGGTACCTGGGCACTACAAATATGTGGAGGTGGCAAAAGCATCTTCTGGCACTGTCTTTGTGCTGCCTTGATGTGAGCCTCCACCACAGCTAGAGTGCAGGGCTTCTAAAATATTAGAGGATCAGCATCTGTTTTTCTAGGAATAAGCCTCTCTCCACTGATGAGATCTCCTTAAAAGTGTCCTCTAGCTTTCACTTCTCACTTGTGTCTCCCAGGTCTCTGCTTCACACCTGAGCCTGGAGGACTGGGTGTTAATTGGACTATGAAATTATCTGCTCAGTCACAAATTTAGATAAGTTCTTTTTATAGCCAAGGACAAGTCCTTCAACTTCTGAATCATTTTTGCTGGATGCTTTGGAGTAATAATAGAAACTCCTAAAGGGCATGATTAATATTACAGTGTACCTGGGCTGCAAGAATGCTACCTCTACATACTGTAAAATGGGAGCAAAGACCTACACCTGTCCTTGCCTTTACCTATATGTGCCTTCTCCTCATGCCTAAAGGCCCTTTTTAAAAAGAGCTCAATGTTCACTCCACAGCATATGAAATGTATTCATCCAACAATATCAGCAAGTGAAATGTAGCATTGTTTTTTAAGCTAGGTGAACAAAAAAAACTGGCTACTATGCACTTTAGTATACTACCACAGCAACGTCACATAGATAAAAGCACAAACCCTGTTATCTCCTGCTCTAAGATGGATAATAAATTTACAGTAACTTCACACCTATAAGGTGCACCGGGTTATAAGGTGCACTTCCGTGTAGCCGGGAAGTCCACTGAATTTGTCCATATATAAGGTGCACCGGCCTATAAGGTGCACTCTTTTTGTTTTTTTTACAGCAAGGATCTGTGTGCAGCACAGTAACGAGTTAGTAACAGAATTGCGTGATCGTGGGGTTGGCTGTCAGGTGCTCAATTTGCAAAGTTTTCACAGACCGGCGAAGCCTTTAAATGCAGCCCCAGGTGCCCTCCCCGTGCCACGGGCCCCGGCACTCCCATCCCTGGCGCCAGCTGCCACGGCTCCCTGCCTGCTCGAAAGCGGCTCCCCATGCTGGCCAAAAGCACGGAGCTTCACCACCTGAAAGTGCTGGCTGAAAGCCTCAGCGACTGAAAGCGCTGGCTGCTGAAAGTGTCAAAAGCCTCGGTGGCTGAAAGCGCCAAAAGCCTCAGCGGCTGAAAGCAGCTCTGGCTTGCTGACCGCCCGGCAGTGGCTCCGCGGCGGCTCCCCAACCACCCCTCGCCCGCCTGGCATTGGCTCCACAGCAGCTCCCCGTACCCCCGGCTCACACTTCCAGGTTGGCGATTCGCTGGTATTTGTCCATATATAAGGCGCACCAGGTGATAAAGTGCACTTCGGGGGTAGGCTCGAAACTTCAGTCAAAAAGGTGGGCCTTATAGGCATGAAATTACGGTAGTCATTCCTGAGAGAAGTATTGTAGGTTTTGCTTTGTATCATAGCCAGGAATAGCAGCATGGAACTTCTATCAACAACAAACTGTAAACATTCCTCCAAGTGTAATCGAATCATTTCATACTTCTCTGCAAACACAGTTATATTAGATAGTCTCAAACAATCAAAGATATTTGGCAACTTGCAAAGCTAGGTTACTTGTTGACTACATTGAGGGTATACTTTTAAGATACAGATTGTTTTTGAACTCAGCATTTCTCAAGGGCACAACAATTTGACAATGACTGCAAAGCTTTACTTTCATTTTTGCACAATATCTGGTTTTCTGTGAAATAGATACACATTCTACCATTATTTCTTTTAAAAAATGCTGGATGATTCTGTACAGACTCTTGGAGTCTCTATGTACAAGTAATCCACTCACTTCCACTTCAGTGAAGTTTTTGTGATTTAGCAAAAGTCACAGGGCACAGTGATAAAGCAATTACTCTGTCTTGCTAGACATGAGTTAGACACCTTAGTCTGCACTTGTTTTGAAGTCTGCCTTGCCTTAAGACCAGCTCTACATGAGATAAACAACTGGATGTAACACAAATCACTTCCCTTTGGATGCCCTTGGAATGTTGTCCCTTAGCTTGCGGGATGATTGCACCACCTGAAGCAAAGCAAAGTTCTTCTGGTGTTTTCGGTGCCACGCCCTTTGCTACTCCCACAACTGTACTGATCCTGCACAAGTAGCCTTGTATCCTCCTCATGTCTTAGAAACAGCAAGGTGGCTCAGAGTTGTTAAGGTTGGAAAAGACCTTTAAGATCATCCAACCATTCACCCAGCACTGCCAAGTCCACCACTAAAACCACATCTGCAAGTGCCACATCTACACGTCCCTTAAATACCTCCAGATATGGTAACCTAACCACCTCCCTGGGCAGCCTATTCCAGTGCTTGACTACCTTTTCTGTGAAGGAATTTTTTCCTCATCATTATGGTTTTGCTCAGCATAATGAGAATCATTAATGGTCATTTCATTGTCAAAATGGTCCACAAAGTTAATACAATAAGTTTTAGACATCAGTAATCAACTTAATATCCATGACAGGAGCAGTATCAGCAGATTAAAATAGGTAATATTCTGTGCGAGCTCTGGGCTATAAACAGGGCTGAGGTGAGATGGGAAGATGAAAAAATCCCAGCCTCAGCATCCAGAAGGTCACAGTGCTGGCACAGGCACAAGAAAGGAAGAGGAGGATTAAGGCATTGGCTGAAATGTTGTACCAGACAAAGAACAAGACCATTAGTCTCACACAGACAATAAGCAGATACAGAACAGTGTGTTTCAAGTAAACTCATTGTTTTCCTTCACCACTTAGAGGAAAAGCATGAAATCTGAACCTAAAGAGACCAGGGGAGGCTTCCTCTCACTGGGGAGAAGACTGTCATCTTATTAAAAGTATTTTGCATGAAAATCACACATGGGAAAGAGAAAGAGACTGCCTTATGGGAAACACCATGGCCCCAGCTCTTGGCCCCATGCCAGCCCCTCCATGTCTATAACATGCCTTTTTTTCTCTGCTTGGGCTCCATGAAGGAGCCCGCAGGGTCTTCCCTGGACACGTCTGTGTGCCAGAAATACCTAAACTGTGTCTCTAAGATGATGGGTTAGGTATGAACAGTAGCTGCCAGGCATAATCAAAAGTCACAATAGAGAGTCAGGGCCGATGGAGATGTCTGACAGCCAAATATCACCAAGACAATACAAAGAATAGGACTGAATAAGCAGAGGCCTCCAATATAAGCACAAGCTCTGGCAGGTCAGGTCTGGGGAAGTTCCCCCAAAGACCCAGTTACAATCTGGTTTAAACCCAGAAGAGCAAGGAAAACTACAGTAATTTCACACCTATAAGGTGCACCCTTTGGACTAAAATTTTGATCGAAACCCAGAAGTATGCCTTATACTCCGGTGTGCCTTATAAATGGGCAAAGTTCAGAAATTTGCCAACACAGAAGTGCGAGCCATGAGTGCCAGTGGCCAAGCTGCATGCTGCGAGAGCTGCGGCAGCCGGCACCAGGGGTGAGAGGGAATGCTGGGGCCCGCGGCACGGGGAGTGTGCCTGGGGCTGCGCTTAAAGGCTATGCCGATCCTTGCAGATTGAGCACCTGCCCACAATCCTTTATTAATTCATTACTTTATTGTGCACAGATCCTCGCTGCAAAAAAAAAATTTGCGCCTTATAGGCCGGTGTGCATTATATATGGACAAAGTACAGAAAATTGCCTACAACCTGGAAGTGCACCTTATACTCTGATGCATCTTATAGGTGTGGAATTACTGTAAGTCTCTGTGTATAAAACAGAAAGAACTTTGAAGGTTCGAAATATGCCCAAAAAATGTGATTAAAACCACATGAGGTTGTATGTTGGTGCCAAAAATTTGATATATTTTATTTAATAGTAAAAGAGGCAAAGAAAAAGAAAGAGAAAGAAAAAAATAAAGAAAAATAAGTGTGCATGGAGAATGGGCAGACAGGGGGAGAATGACAGGAGTTAGGTGGAAGCACATCACCCATCCAGAGAGTTCCAGCAATGTCTTGTTGCTCCCCTCTGTTTGGTCTTCTTGGTAGTGAGGGTTCCCTGCTGCTGCTGCCATGCTGCCGCACACTGAAGATTATAGAATTCTGTGAATTAGTATACATTTGGGCCAAGTGGGAATGTCCATGTGCCTCCCTTGCAGGGGCCAGTTTGTCCCTTGCATCACAGAGGGTCTGCTGCATCATGCTGCAGTGCTCGGATGCAGGGTCTGCACCTCCTTTGGGGATCTCTTTGATGGGCTGTGTCACCCCCTCTGCTGTGGAGAAGCTTTCCCGGGTGAAGGGTCCCACAGCTGGGCTCCTCTGCACAGTGGAAGATGGGTGGTCATTGCACCTCTGACCAGAGGCCTTTCCAACACACACCCAAAGCTTTTTCCCTGCCACTCTTTGGTGCAAGGGCCTGCTCAAGCCTGGCTGCTGATAGCCCTGGGGCTGTGATCTCCACCCTGAAGGTGTTGGGCTTGTGATTTGTCAATGTGCCCAGCCCTGAGTCCTTTCTTAATCTTATCTTCAACAGTGAAAGGTCTAGGGCGTCTCAGAGTCCCATTCAGGGTATGGTGGTGTTCTCTGCAGCTTTTGTAATACAGTTTTAAAAGTCCTTCATGAAAATGTGTAAGTCATAAACTATAATATTTCAGTCTCTGAGAGACCTCAAAGGTGACCCTGACTGGTGGACCTGAACACTGATTATAAAGTCCATGCCTTGCTCATGGCCTGAGGCAGAGAAGCTGTTTGTGGGAGCCCTGTTCTAAATGTTTAGGAGGGTCATCTGATCTCTCCATAGAAATGGAACTCTCAGTTACTGAGCTTCAGCAACTCTATAGCAGTGCCCATGCCTCAGCTGCTGGCTCCTGGGTGGAGGGGGATGGGGACAGGGAAGGCATCAGCAATCTAGACACACCTGGGGTTAGAGGGGTGGTGTGTGGGGTGGGAGCATGACAACTATCATAAGAACTATTTGCTCCAGTTCATTAAAAGAGCCTTCCACATCCCCACTCCCAACACCTCAGGAGATGGCCCTGCTGTGATAGATATGTTGGGCAGCCAGGACTCTGCCTTTCAGTACTGCCCCTCTGTGTTTCTTCCTCTCACCAAGATCGTTCAAAAGACCAATTAATGCCACAGGCACCAGGGCCTGATGAAATCAAAGGGTGCTGAGGTGGTTGTGTTTCTTGTCTCCACTGGCCCACAAATGTAGACACTAGCTTGACCAGGGACTGATTTTCTTGCAGCAGGCTCAGCATGTTGCTGCAGTTCATCAGAGGGACTTTAGAAAGCAAGAATACAAAGGTGTTTTACATAAAGAGCTGGTTTCTCCACTCTAAGGCATTGCATTGCTTCCAGATGCCTTATTTAGAGCAACAGTGCAATCCAGTGGCTGGTTTGGATAGTAACACAGTGATACTGTACAAACTAATGCACTGCAAGACCAGGAAGCACTGAAAAGGAACTGCAATACCACAGTCTACAGAGAAGAAGTGACATCTATCAGTGAG
The DNA here is from genome assembly GCA_009812075.1 of Sialia sialis. Taxonomy (NCBI): domain Eukaryota; kingdom Metazoa; phylum Chordata; class Aves; order Passeriformes; family Turdidae; genus Sialia; species Sialia sialis. The sequence continues at coordinate 584,609 of VRYO01000369.1, forward strand.
TGATCTCCAAGAGATGCAGAGAAAATCTATGGGTTTTTTGATTAGAGAGGCTCAGGACTGTGTTATTGGAATCCATCAATTCTCTATGTGCAATAGCTCCTCATAGAACTGTACAACTCTCACCAATATTTTTCTCAGTGTGAATTCTCTGTGGTGCTGAGCACACTGGCACCAAGACCAGCACCACATTGCTCTGGAGCAGAAAACATGTCCCAGAAGAGAACTACCAGGGAGCACACTACTTCCACAGCAGCCCTCCAGCGAGGAAGGCACCCACCATGTAAAAGGCATTAGCACTGCCACCATCAGTAATAAATCAATATTTTAAATATGTTGATTTTCTGAGGACTAGCTTCTGGAGTCTGGAATGTGGATGTAATAAATCGGCTACTATAGGCATTTTGGCCTGGAGAGCAAATGGAGAGATGCAAAGTGGACCTGCAGGATTCTCATCCCACTAGGAAATGGTGTAGGCTTGCTACCATTGCTCACACAAGGAATCACAGAGGTGAGGCCGTAGAATCTCACAGAAATAGAATGCTGAAAATCTTATTCTGAAGCCTGACTTATCCAGTGAAGGATGAAGAAGGATCTTATAACCCTAAGAATTACCTTTGGGCTCCCACTCTGAGAAAGCATCATCTTGTGGCAGTGACTTAAGCAAACCTTACATGATGCTCCTGAAAACCTCTGTTGGGAGGGGAAGCATTTAGGAGTCTACCTTACTCTGTAGAGTTTTTACATATGATTCAGTCTGGAGAAAAGGGAGACAAGGTGTTGCTGAAGGAAGTTGATCACCACTTTTGACTGTATGAGATGGGAAATCGTCTTCTGCAAACCAGGCTGCAACACGAATATATCCAAGGAAATGCTCACTCTGGGATCATCTCCTTCCCATTTTCACCTTCCATAATTCTTGGCCATGCAAAAAGGAACCCAAGAAACAGATCCCAAACTCCAACAAGATTATGGTGGGGGTCTTTCTTTGTAGCTTGTAGAGTCAACAACCTGTAGAATAGATTCTGGGAAGTCAGGAATAGGGCAGTGGCTGAGCTTCACCTGTAATGGGGTGCAGCTGCATAAGACAGGTGAACAGCATTGAAGGAGAAGACGTGTGGAATGTCGATGTCTATTGACCAATCACAAAAGAGTAAAAGAGCACACAGGTGTTATGCATATGAGAAAGAAAGGTATAAAGAGTTAGGAGGAGAGACAAGGTTTTTTTGGTGGCTATGCTGCAAAGAGGAAGGGTCAGGCAATTGTGTAAGGGACAGGAAGGTGTTAGCTGGTCATGCAGAAGGAAGAAGGAGGTCGAAAAGGCAACAGAATAGGACTAAAAAGTCAGTGTTGCGTGATACTGCCTGGGGAAGTTTACAGAGAAAAGGTATGCAGGTTTTTACTGTAGCATAATGAACTGATGGTGCCAGTCAGTTTGAGACCACCATCCAGAGGTGCCAAGCACTGACACTGACAAGAAGCTTGGTCAAAAAGGTAACAATAGCTAGATTAATGAGGGGAAAAAGAAACTCCAGTGGAAAGACCAAACTGCCTAGCCCTTTTGAGCCAGCCCTGTGTCTCACTTCTTAAGCATGCAGCCTGACACTGACCCACTTCTAAAGGACGTAGAGCCAGTTGGTGTCATAGTGTTCCAATGAGCTGGCTAGCAGGATTACTGCATAGCAGAAGAAGTAAAAACAGTAAAGTTATCTGTATTAGAAAAGACAGAGGAATGCACCCTGGTGCATGCCAAGGGAAGAGAAGAAAGACTACAGGTTTGATTTAAAATATCATCTTTGAAAAAAAAAAAAAAGTAAAAAAAAACCCCACCCACCACACACAAATTCCTGAACTCCACTTAACAAGTAGGAGGAAAATATATGACAGTTTCAAGAATAAAGAAAAAACAACCTTATCTTCCTGTTAATGCAACAGTTTAGCAGTGACTTGGGGCTATATCTGAACACTCCTATAATCCAAACTAAGATTGATACATCCACTGCATTTGAAACAATACACTAAAATTGCAGCATTACCACCCAAGAACCCCTGCCCACACACAAAAGTTAAGAAACAACTTTTGGAAGATGCAAAAGATGTGATATCGAATTTGTTCTTCAGTGCAAGCAAGCCATTAAGTGATTCTTGCTGATAAAAGGTTGTCATTGTCCAAGTCTGCACAGTAACCATGTGCAAGGCCTTTTGAAACTGCACATGGAAAAAGGAGGCATCAAAGTGAAGTTTCTTCTCCTGAAGAAACTCTCCCGTGGCACCAGTTTTATTCTGTTTCAATGTGATTTGCCAATCCCAGACTGACAGGGCCAGATCCTGAGCTGTGCCAGATGCTGCAGTCTCTGACGCTCCACGGATGAACTTAGTGGAATGATCTGGATGTATCCATACATTGTGGATGCATCTGTAGTACCTTCTAGGGCTTGATCCATGCAAGACCAATTTCCAAATAATAGAGCTTTCTGTCAATAATCAGCAATTACTTGTTTATAGGAAGTCAAAGAGGGACTAGTGCCATCACAGATATGTTTGGCTGCATCCAGATCTGACAGTAAAACCTGGCACCTAAATGCCACTTTGGCAGAAACAGATCTTCGGTGCTTGATCCAAGTGAGGGAGCAATTAATCTGGAAAATAATCAACACCCCAAGCTTGCTTTTCTAATCAATGTTCATCATATCCTGGAGAGTGCAGCTGATCTCCTTTCCCCTCAATGTGCACAGCAGAGGCTGGGGAGCTGCAGGAATATTTGTGCAACAAAGGCCTTTCTTCATCCCTTCAGTCAACATGCCCTGGGGATCTGGAGCTTTTTTCAGAAAGCTTTTATCCACTTGACCACTGCCTGTTTTGTTAGCTGCAATGTGTACTTGGCTGCCAACACTCCTCACTTCTGGAACTGATGACACAAAAAGCTGTTAAAATAATTTTAAAAGCCAATTTTACCAAAGATTGAGAACATTTGTATGATAATTCAGGTTTTAAATTGAACCAGTGAAACGGAAAATGTTTTCCTCCCTTACTTTGATATATTCCTCCCCTCATACGACTTACAAAAATCTCCACTCAAGAGCTGTATACCATTTTTTCTTCAGAATAATTTCTGTTCACCATCCTTCCCCAAGGAGGTTTGAACAAGATTTAAGAATAGGGTCAATTATGAAGCTGCTGGTACAGATGTGGAGTGAGACCTTAGAATCACAGAATAGCCTGGGGTGGAAGGGACATTAAAGACCATCCAAGTTCCAATCCTCTGCCATGGACAGGGACACCTTCCACTAACCAGGTTGCTCCAACCCACATCCAACTTGGCCCTGAACACTTCCAGGGGTGGGGCAGCCACAGCTTCTCTAGGCAACCTGTGCCAGGGCCTCACCACCATGACAGGGAAGATATTTTTCTAATATCTAATCTAAAGTGCATTGGAAGTCATTTAAGTTTTGCCCTTAAATGGTTTGCATCTTCTATCTGCTCTAGCACCCACATGCCATCCTGCTTCCAATTTTTATGTGCAGCATTTCCATTTCTACTTTTTCCACTGTATTTTACTGTGTAAATGAATTGACTGTAGACACCCCAAGAGTTGCCAACTTCTCCAGCTTCCTGTTGTGTGTTACCTTCCACAGGACTGTACCTATAGGGATTAAGAATGCAGTGGCTTAATACTTAATACTTAAATTAAAAAACTTAATACTAAATAAATTAAAAACTTAATACTAAAACAGCCAGTGCAGTTTTTCTGATAGACAGACATTGCTGTAAAGAGCTAGAGAGCACAAATACCATATCAGTATTTAAACGTATGACTGAGGGTAAGATCCAGATGCTCACAAACTAGCAACCATTACATCTGTATCTGAAAACAACCCAGTTTGTGATCATAAAAACCATAAGGTTACAAACTCTGATTGCCACAGAACTACTGAAAGTGAGAAGATAAATTTTTCGCTTAGGAAATCTAGCTTAATGTCCTCCAGGTTTTGAATTGGAAGAGATGAATGAAGCATGAAGCAGAAATACTTGCTCTTGGGTGTTACTGAGCACATTCAGGCCTGACTGAACATCACAAATTTCAGGGGGATCTAAACTATCCACAGTAATGGGCAATAAAAAGCTCAAAGCTGGTAAGAAGAGCACATGGACTGGAAGAAAACAAAGTCATGGAAGTGCTCAGAGCTCATAGGGTATTAAAGAGGTAGCATCAGCTAAAGAAAGCAAGCCTAGTGACACTCTACATCAGTCAGTGATGATTGCTCTGGAGGACAAAAGCCGAACAAGACATGTAGATAGAATAGGGAATGGATGATACATTGGATGATACAGAACCAATTAGCACATATGAACCTAAATCAGCGGTGCAGCTACATTAAAAGAATGTGATGACCCCACAATTAAATAAACAAGTGTTAGAGATGCATTGCCAATTGACATTCAATCCATTATCCTCCAATACACAGTTTCCTCTCCTCTTGCTCTGCACATCAAACCTTCAACCAACAGGTAATCCACTCAGTGATTCAAAATGTAAGAAAGACAGGTAAGAACATTATTCCTGTGATCTGAAGAGGTATAGAGCTATTAAGTGACTTAAATCTATTCAAAAAGTCCACAGAGAACATGGAATTAAGTCACCTCCATCTCTGAGTTCCAGCCCAACTATCTGATCCTGAGCTATCTTCACTGCAATGACAAGAGTGCCCTAAGAATTTTCTTCAAATCCTCATCTCCAAACCCAAAGTTCAGAGGGTTAGGAGTTTTAAAGGTATGCATTTTGAAATATAGCTAAAATTCTGCCTAAGACAACTTGATTTATCAAGTGAAAAAATATATAATGCTAAAATAATTAAGAAATACAGTAGTTTCACGAATATAAGCCGCACCTTTTTCACTGAAGATTGGAGCCCACACCAGGGGTGCGGCTAATAATCGGGTGTGGTTTATCTATGGACAAATTCAGAAAAATAGCGAACTCGGAAGTTACCTGACACTCAGCCGCATGTGTTGCAGTCGCTTCGGCTATGTTGTTTCCGGTACGGGTTTGTGTGGCAGGCTCAATTTCGACGAATCGTGCGTTTCTCACCACTGTAAACCAATCAGATAAAAGCTTCTTGGCTAGGGGTGGCCTCAGGTGCGCTGGGGCGGGGGGGCTGCAGCAGCGACTCCTATTCTTTTTTTCGGACGTGGCGCCCCTAGATTTCATGCACGGGACGCGAGATTTGAGACACTCCGAGATTTGAAGCCCAGTACTCCGAGATTTGAAGCCTGCCAGTCCGACA
>VRYO01000369.1:590890-635169 GCA_009812075.1 Sialia sialis
TACGACTGCTGTGCCAGGCTCGCGTTCCACTACGTAGTTTGCGTAGGGCAGCCCGGCTACAGCTGCAGCTACGACTGCTGTGCCGGGCTCGCGTTCCGCTGCGGCATTTGCGTAAAGCTCAGGCCGGGTGAAGAGCGCTGGGGACCGCGGCATTACTTTGTTGTACGTGTACCCTGCCAAAGTAGGGTGCGGCTTATATTCCGGTGCGGCTTATATATGGATGAATCCTGTGGTCTGCCCAGCTACCCGGAAGTGCGGCTTATATTCAGGTGCGGCTTATAATCGTGAAATTACTGTAAATATATTCTGGAAGAGTTTACAACCTTAAACTGAAAATGCTGACAGAGACCCTCAGTAAGAGAAATACATACTTAACCTCCAATGCCTCATCTTACAAAGGCGAGCAAGTAACAATAGACTTCTGGCAGGTTTATTCACACAGCATCTCCATGGCTGTTCAAACATCCAGTTTTCTCTTCCCCCCCTGCTGTGGCTTTGGCAGAGCATCCTGGTAGCTCTTCTCTATGGTAGGCAATCCTGCTATGGGCAGGCAAGCAGCCATCTTGCTACTCCAATGATGCAACACAACACAGAAAGGGCATAATTTGGAAAAGAATATGATGTTCTCATTATTTAATTAGTAGTGAAGTTACCTGCTTGGAGAATATTAAAATTAAGTGTAATTACGTGTCTTGGTTTGAAAGAGAGGTGTCTGCTAAGGAAGGCAAGAGTTTCCCTTGGAATGGAAAATGTAAACCCCCTCCACCCGAATTATTATAATTTTGAAATTAAGGAGCTTTCAGGCAAAGATATGAGAATAGGAATAACAGCTCTTTACTACATAATAATAATAATAATAATAATAATAATAATAACTACAGCATAATAGTAACTACAGCGCTAACAACAAAGAGAACCAGGAACTCAGTCCCAGCCTCTCTTGGCCACAGACACTTTCCCCTTGGTGCAGTTCTGGGCACAGCCAGCAGGGGTGCTGGTGGCTCCCCGCTGGGCAGGGCAGGTGCAACGACTTCCCCATGGCTGCAGGGGCCGCTGTGGTTTGGGCTCGGGCAACACACGGTAATCAGCCCAGATGGGAAGGGATGAAGGAGAGGCTTTTCTTCACATACCCCTGGGACAGCCGACCCCAGTGTCCCTCCACGACTCTCGTAAGCACCAAGCTGGAACAGCAGGAATGAGTTAAAGATCCTGGCTGGTTGATGAGATGTATCAGAGAACTCTGTGACTGTAGCTGGAACAGTTGGATGTCCTGACAGGGCAGGGGTGCAGGGCTACAGCATATAGAAACCAAGAGCAGTGCTGAAAGAGCAACAGGGGTGAGGCAGTGATGGCCAGCTCCAAGCAGAGCAGGGAGAGGCAGGCTCGGTATTCCCTGGAGCATGAGCTCATGGGGATAGGTCCCTCTTTTAGTGAGGTAGCTGTTAATAAGGTCCCAGGTCAGTGGTTGTTCTCCTGAGCAGAGGCTCACCCCACAACAATAGAAGCAGCTTCAGGCTGGATTATGGCAGCAGCAGCAAATTCCTTTCCTCAAGCAACAGCTCCAACCATTCTCCTCCAAGGCCGAGACAGACAGACAGACAGAGACAAAGAGTCTCAAATCTTGTTGTATCTCTGCCACAAACAGGAAACCCCAGATAAAGAGAGAGTGGTCAGCTGTACCCCTCTCCCTGAGGTGACAAGTTATTTTTTCTTCTCTATTGTCTCCTAGCAATGTATGGGGGAAAATTACTCAAGAGGGGGAAAAAACCCAAAAAATCCAAAAGGAGAATTCCTAAAACTCCAACATTACGACATTGACATAATAGCTCCTTTCTGCACATCACCCCAAGAAGTACCTTCTGAGGGCAATACAGAGGAGTAAGCAAAACCTTTAAGCAAGGTAGGAGAGATCCAGAGAGAGATGATTCAATTGCATGATTGATAAAGACAAGTTTAACCATTTTTTTTTTAATGGAGCAACTAGGCCAACAGCACAGCACCTGGGGGAGTTCACATCCACCTGTTTGTGGTATTCTGGGACCACAAGAAACATTTGAACCACTTTCTGGGACTTCTCTCAATAGCTAGGGGAGTTCAACCTCTTGGTATAATATCAGCTCCTCAAAGGTCCCAGAGGTAATGTCAGAGAACAGGCAGAGCCTGAGGTACTTCAGGTGATGTAGAGTGATTTGGATCCACCTTGGATACCTTCAGTCCTCTTCAGCACAAAGTTTATTTATTTTCCTTTTGAAATTGTACTTTTGACTTTGTGGAAAGGTGCAAACAAGACTATGACTGCAAACCAAACATTTTGTTCCCCTGAAGAGCAGGATGGCAAGGATTTATGTAATGTAAATGGCTACATATGTTCTTTGCAGCACTGTTGGCTCAACTGATATCTGGGTTTCTGCTCCCTCCCTCCAAATTTTGGTACTTTTCTGAAAGTTCTAGAATGACAGTTACACCTCTGTAGACCACAGCTCAAAAATAACACTAAAGAATTTCTGACACTTTCATTTTCAAGATGTTCTTACAGCATACTATCCTAGTAAAGGGGCAATGCATGCATCTCTAACCAGAACTGTAGAGGTATCAGTTACTTTCATGTATTCACGTTTCTGTATAATGGCCTTAGGAGAAGTTGGCACATGGCTCTTCTTTTACCACACCTTGGAGGTTCAGATTTAGTCAAAAGCACCATCAAAACCAGTGTGCCGGGAGCTAACTGAATAATGAAAATAATTGTCTCCATTTCTGTGACAGAAAAGCTCTCTATTTGGACAGCATTATTTGCAGCCAATTATTCTACTACTTCCAGCAGTGCTCCAGGGAGCTGTATTACTTCTCCACAGAGCTCAGGAGATGTTCATTAGGTTAAACTCTTTTAGTCTCCCAGTTCCTTTTGCTTGCATAGTGTTCACTCTGCAGTGCCAGATGACAGGAGCTTTAAATGCTATCTATTGCTCTGTATTACCCTTCATAGGACTTTGGCACCTGTCCCAGCCAGAGAAAGAACAGCTTCGGATTCTTGGATTTGGACATGCCACAGTTTATTGAAACAGTAGAAGGGTGAAGAGGAGTAACTGGTATACTCAGAATGCCACTTCAGGGCAAAGCTCAAGTCACATTGCCCTGTAGCAGGACTTGAAAAGTTCAAAGTCCATCAGTTCATAAATACATTTTGGCAAGAACCTGCACTATTCTCTTTGACACATATTCCTCCTTGTAACGACTCTGTAGTTTGTCTCTAAGACTTCCATATTCCTGATGTGCTTGTACTGGGATTACTGGTAGGACGATCACAAATTTAGGAAGTTGCAAATCTGTGCAGCATTTAAAGTCAAGGAACAGTGGGCTTGCCAGTAAGACCATGACATTCAGTTTTACAATTTTCAGTCTTACCTGCCTACACCTTTTAACATAAACTTGAAGGAGAGACAAAATTCCACCTTATCACTGTTGCAATCGGGAACTGAACTCTGACTTCAGATATTTTCATCCTGCTTGAGCAGGGATGTTGTAATCAGATGACCGCACTGGTGGGTCCCTTTTAACCTTAATTATTCTGTAATTTTCAGGGTCTTCAGAGCAAGTCTACTGAGTTTATAATGTTTTATTTAATTAAAAAATAGCCCTGGAAGTGCAGCTCGAACTCCAAAAGTCAAAATGCGTTAATTCCTTATTTACAGTAATTTCAAGCGCATAAGGTACACCTTTCTGACTGGAGTTGCGAGTCTAACCTGGAAGTGCACCTTATATTCCAGTGCGTCTCATATATGGACAGATTCCAGAGACTTGCCAACCCAGAAGTGCAAGCCAGGTGGGCAGGGAGCCGTCGTGGAGCCGCTGCCGGGTGGGGAGCTGCTGCGGAGTTGCTGCCGGGCAGGCGGTGTGGGAAGCTGCTTTTGAGCGGTGTGGCAAGCCACTTTTGAGTGGGCAGGGAGCCACCGCTGCTGCCGAGCAGGCGGGGAGCCGCAGCAGCCGGCGCCAGGAGTGGGAGTGCCAGGGCCTGCGGCACGGGGACGGCGCCTGGGGCTGTGTTTAAAGGCTTCGCCAATCTGTGAAAACTGTTTGCAAACTGAGCACCTGACAGCAAACCCCGCGACTGCACAATTCTGTTACTAACTCATTACTTTGTTGCACACAGATCCTAGCTTTAAAAAAAAAAAGTGCACCTTATAAGTGTGAAATTGCTGTACTCGTTATCCCAGAAGTAGAGCTACAGCACAGCAGAAAAAGCACTTCTGTGGACACCACTGTTGGAGTCAGTGAACCAGGAGTCTCCCTGAAGAATTCAGGGAGAGATCAGAGTGCAGGGATTGAATTAAAGCCTTTGAATGGATTGAAGCATATTAAGCTACTCACACATCATGAAGAAGTTTAAGTGTAGGTTTTAGTGTAAGTTTTAAGCTTTAGGTTAAATAGTGAGCAAGTCGTAGTGCAAGCTCTAATGCTTTTAGTAAGTGAACGGTTTAGATGCCAGTGTGGAAGTGCGAGTTCCAGTGAAAGCTGAAAAACATACTAGTGTTTTCAGTGGAGGCTCCAGGAACGTAGTTTTAGACATACCAGAGCTATAGTAAGAATATTGCTTACATTTTTCAGATAGAAAAAGACAGACCATATGTGTAGTTTAAGTTGGCATGTTGGCATGTTAAGAAACTAGAATTCTAATAGGTTAAGGAGTAGTGGTCCAAGTTTGCATCTTAGCTTGTTGAGAAGATTCTATATAAGAACATGTATTGGGGAGAGCTGGTGATTTTTGCCATTACTTTTACTATTTTGCTTTTGCTTTGCTTTGCTCGCCGCCAAGAAGACAGAACTTGCCCAGCAACATTGGCCCCACTGGGACCTCTGGAAGCAGCTTCTGCTTCTGTCTGTGACTTTATATCAAAACTTAGCATGGACTTGAATGTCTGTGACTGTGCCTTTTGAGACGGATGTGCTTCTGCAATAAGCAACTTTCTTAGCAACTATTAGCTGCTTTGCTCATTTAAGAAGAAAACCCAACAAAGTTGGTGCCTAGAGCACTGGAGATCTAACCTCACACACCACATTTATTACCTGTGACCAAATTAATTCAGCAAACTCTAAACCACAGGTCAGCGTGTTCCATCACAGCATCATCAGGGCAATTTACCTGAAGCCAGCTGAGAGCCTCTTCATCCTAAAGAGAACAAGTTCATCCTAACAATAGGTAATGAATCCCAGTAGGTGTGAGTGAACCAAACCTCTATAAATACTCATTTAACCCTACTACAGGCTGGGCTGTATTTCTCTTTCCGGTCCGTCTCCAAGGTTGTCCTAGTGAAGTGGCCTTGGACTCGCTAATGAAAGCCTCTAGGAGATCTTTCTTATGCTGCTGCTAGAGCTGTGACTTTGAAGACCTCACTCTAAGAGCTGGAAATGTAAAAGCTAATTGGATGTGCTGCGCTGCAATGCCCCAGTACCCCAGGACGGCCCCTAACACAGCCCCCAGTACCCCTAACACTGCATGTGAGAAGGTGAAGTGCACCCATACTGACAAGGTTGCCTGTCCTGGACAAGTGGAAACACGGAAGACAAGGCTATTTCCTTCTAGAGGCTTTCTGAGGCACCTGTTAGGAGAACTCTTATGCAGTCACTGTCTTGAACCCAGTCTCTAAATAACCTTCTAAAACAAACAGGATTTTCATTCACTATCTCCATGTGTGCAAGGTGGGAAAAGTTAGTCAACTGCCAGCATACCAGAGCATTCAAGGTCCTCCATCAGAGCAAAAGGCACTAACCATGTTAAAGCTCCAATGGAAAGGGTCCTAGCAGTCCTTTTCTTTCCACCATTGAAACATTCCCCAGTAATTAAGTATGCTTATGACTCTTATAACATTTAAAGTTCCTTGAGGGAAAAGGGTGTGCAGAGGCCTTGATCAACTGTATTTTTTATGTTCGGGATTATGTTACACTTTTTCTGTAGGGATTTGAAGCTTAACTTCCCCTCCCCTGCACTGTATCCTTAGAACAGAGCGGTAGATACTCTTTTTCTCCAAATAAAATAATAATTTAGGAATCAGAACAGTGTTTGTTAGAAAGAATAAAGGTGGAGAATGAGGGTGCCAGCATGGTGGCTTGTGCCACTTTTGGAAATCATCACTCCTGTCATATACTGGGATCCAATTTCAGCAAGAGTTCCACACTCTCCTGTGGTTTTCCAAATAAGGCACATGTTCCTTGAGACTCAGGGTTCATCGTGCCCTCCAGTAAGGAGAGGGTGGGCAAAGATCAGTGGGTAGTAGGAAATGGATAAGCCTCAGATTGAATAAACTGCTAACATACTCTTTAATGTGCTGTGGAGCACCACTGTGGGACTATGCAGGCATTGCCATGGCCAGGGAGAGACCAAATGGATGATCTGATAATCCGCAACTTAAATTTAGCTGCAATTCCAGAGGCATGGCCTGATAGCCTGCTTCCTAAGCCATTTCATTTACAGATCCCCCCCAGGCACTGGAATTGCTTTCTCTGAGGATATATTGTGCAACACCTACATTTCAGGCAGCTGGTGTTTAGACCCTCCTCACTGATTCTGCCCCACATCCTGTGTTCCTTTGGCTGAAGTGGGAGACTTTTGAGTGTAGAAGCAATTATTTATTTCTGCCTAAGAGAAAATTTTAGGTATGATCTAACTTAAATGCCTACCTGTAGGGCAGGCTGCACAGCTGAACTTGCCAAATATGGAGAAGCAAAAGAGGCACCAACCCCCTGCCTCACTTCTGGGAGAGGCCCTCAGATGGCTTCTGAGCGTCTCAAATCTCTGCTTTACAGGGAGCCTGCACATCTCTCCAGCATCCGAAATCCTGAGCAGGGAAGCAGGGTGGTAGAAAAACACAGAAGAAATGGAGTGTCAGAAGCTTTGAGTCTAGAAACATAATCAAAGCATGGGGAAGAATGTGGCAAATGCTGGGCTCAGCCGTGCATGTACAGAGCAAAGCTGGACAGTCTCTGAGCAAAGCAACAGGCACTGCCCAGACCAAACCAAAGACCAGTGTTGGCTGAGCAGCTCAGGAGATATCAACTGGCTCCTTCCACTGAAGCATAGACACAAAATGGAGTGCCTTCACTGCAAAACCCCTGATGAAAACCATACTGTGCAGCAGGATTTCTACTTCATCTTAGTATTACATGCAACAATCCTCTGCAAAACTACTGATCCAACTTGCACCACTATGTTACTGTGAGGGAGAATCAAAGAGCTGAGTGTGCTCAGGATAAGAAGAGCTGCAAGGTTCATGCTGCCCCAAAACATACAGTAATTTCACACCTATAAGACACACCAGGTTATAAGGCGCACTTCCGGGTAGCCGGGAAGTCCAAGGAATTTGTCCATACATAAGGTGCACGGGCCTATAAGGCACATCTTTATTTATTTTTTTTCCCCCCCCCAGCAGGGATATGAATGCAACAAAGTAACGAATTCGTAGCAGAATACTGTCAGGTGCTCCCAGCACCCTGGCTGGGGAGTCCCTGACCCTGGGCCCCTGCTGGGCCCTCCTGGCACCCGAGCCGGGGCTTCACCACCCCCCAAGGCCACCCTGGCCCCAACAGCCCCAGCAGCCCCTGGCTCCACCCCTGGCCCCCGGCCCCACCCGGGGCTGCCGTTGGGGGCAGCTCCGGCCCTGCTTAGGGCATATGGGCTTGGCTCGGCTCAGGGCTGCTGCTGGCTTGCACTTCCAGGTTGGCAACTTTCCGATTTTTGTCCACGTATAAGACACACTGGCCTATAAGGCGCATTTCCGGGTTTGAATCGAAACTTCAGTCAAAAATTGCACCTTATACGTGTAAAATTACTGTAACTGACAGCAGATACATTATGGTATTTCTATAAGAATATAAATATATAATGAGGATTTCCCCTGAGAGACCATGTTTTCATTCATTTAGGAAACAAGTAAGTTGAATTATGATGGAATCAGTCCATACAACAGATGCTTCAGTATTTGGCAGATTTCTCAGAAGTGCCACATTCAGAGCAAATTAATACAGCCTTGAAAGCCCAGACACAAGTTTTGGCTGAGGAAACAGTAAAACAGAAAACGAGACAACAGGCATTGTGTGACATCAGGAAGCATATTTCTATTTATTTGCCTTTCTTCAAGAACTCTAACTCACCATTAGGCAAAGGAGTGCATACAGGATGTACAAGAAAAAGATTAAAAGAAACTTCTTCATTATTGTGTTCTGTGGCATGAAAGGCCACAGCCTTTTGTATTTGTTTGTTTGTTTTTAAAAGGATATGTTTCTACTCTGGCTGAGGTGTTCAAGCTCAGAGAACAACCCATCATCTGCAGGAAATCTCTTTAAAAAATTAGAAGTGAGCACAGCCATTTGCTGAGCTGTTTTCCTGAACAAACACTGCCAGCTGCACTAATAGTATCTTACCAGACACTTGAGAATTTGTGAACCCCAAAGTTTATAAAGAAATAGGAAATCCATCTGCAGGGTGACTGGAATGGGGAAAAGTGGTTGGAGTTGCTTTCCCCTCAGCAGATTCCCGCCTGATATAAACTTGTATTTTTTCAGTACAGCTATGATGACCTGGCCAAGGTTCTGCCCAGGCACAGACAGCTTGCCCATAGTCCAACTCATTTCCTTTGCAGCTTTCATATATAATATTAAACCCCACAGTTTGTCTCCTAATATCCTTCACACAATGCTTTGTCTGTTCACATCCACATCGTACGCTGATGAATTGGAACAGTCTCGGCCAAAATCAATGAAAATGCCTTCAGAATCAGAGTCAATCGACTCCAAAATCTGATCCACTATGTTCTCAGGGCTGGAAGAGGGAACTGGAAGTAAGGAAGTGTCTCTGTCTAGCTCAAAAGACCTGTGTGGGTTGCCAATTGAGTGGAAGAGTCCTTTCTGTTGCTCAGCTGTGCTGAGCTTGCTGGAGCACTGCACTGACCCAGGGCTGGGCCTCTCCTGGTCTCCTGGCAATGAGCTTTTCATGGCTGTCATGGAGTTCTTGGAACCGCTGTCCATGATGGTGGTGAGGTTGGAGTACCCCTGGAGCTCCAGGCAGGAGGTCATTTCTGAGACAGAGTGCCTTCGGATGCCGGTTCCGTTGGCAGCTATGCTCTCAGTTTCATACTCGGCCACTGGTGTCAGCAGTGGATTGTTGTAGCTCTTTGATCGCACCACAGGGTTCTTGGCAAGGATGTCACCTGACTTCGAACGCCTGAAGAACCGCTTCTCTGTAAACAAAGATCCAGAGTAATATCTGCAAAGTCTCCTATTATGATACTAATAATTACGAGTGTTCAAAAGACATGTGAAGTCCTGAATATTCATAAGCTTTTCTTGAATGAAACTTTTCTAAAAGAAGACATTTTGCTGGTTTTGTAGATTCACAAGCTTCAGATTAGCTATGGCTCTTTAGCATCCTGAAGACTCCAAATCTATCTTTACAAATAATAACTGAGATTCCCTTATATTCACACAACTTCAGCAGCTCAATTAAAACAGTAAATACAGTGGGAGAGATGATATACAGTCATAAATACTTCCTTTAGACAAGAACAGAAAGTGCAATTTCGTTCTTTTTGAAGATATAAAAGTATTCATTTCTAGTAGCTGAAATTTAACTTTTCTACCCATCCTGGGAAAATAAAGTCTTTTCAAATTTGGAGCATGATGATTAAGACAGGCAGTTTTTCTACTAATTTTAGAAAACTTCAGAGACTGCACAGAGGAGAGCACCTAGAGTGTTTGAAAATGTTGGCTAGAGGGCAGTGACCACAGAAACCTCTTTTTGGGGGAGCAAATTTGCATTCAAGCCAGCAGTGACTACCCAAATGCTGTTAACCAAGTGCGATTTTCCCAAAAAATAAGCAACAGATGGCACCAAGTGAGCGTGGAGCTCCCTCTCTGGCAGTATTTTAGCACTGGAGTGCACTGGCAGTGCACCATGATGAGCAAAAACACCAGCACTCAAACTCTGTGCAGGTGCTCAGATTCACTCACGCTATAAGAAGAAAAAGTGGCGTGAATAATAGGTCTCACTTTTGAAGCTTTCTTTCTACTACCCTCACTTTGCCATCCCATGAGAGAAGCACAACTGAATCAGTGGATCAAATTACCCTCTGGAAGTCAACCACAGCACTGCAAATGAACTCTCTGCTTTAAATCAGGGTGCTGGCATATGTTCCCTGCAAACTCAATTTCCTTTAAGTATTCCAATCTCTTAAAATTATGCTATTGTGTAATTATGTGCTTACCTGGACACAAATTCCAATCATATGCTGTACTACTAAAAAAGCCAATTTCTGTATTTAAGATTGTATTTTGCAGTTGTGTCTGCCTCAGCAGTGAAATCATCTGATCCAAGTTCATTTTTGGACTTTTTCTTTTTTAGGAGTTTGAGCTGGCAAACAAAAAAGGTTCCTGGGGCTATGAACTCTGGTCACAACATTCAACATGCTAGCAAAATAACTGAAGAGAATTAGATGCATTAGTTTAAAAGAAACAGCCACATCTAGAGTCAGCTCACTTGGATCCAGGTTCAGTGATTACAGTGAGACACATTTCAGGAGTACTGCTGTATCTACAACCCAGACCGCAGGAAGAGGAAGTGCCCAGTCCACCAAAACCTTCCTGTCTTCTGCAGTCATGTAATAAGACATTTATTTACTAACAATTCATTTCACTGGTGTTTTATTCTCTTTGAGTGCATTTTTCCTATCTTGATATAAAATAACTTATATGTCAAACGATTGACAAATAGAAAATGTCAATTTGGGGCCACATTTAAATGCGCCTGGCCTTTAATGGCAAGCAATGAATACATAGTAGCAATCCTGAACCATTTTCCATAAATAACTAGCCTCTATTTATTCACATAAAACTAATTTTTTAAAACACCTGCTGCAACACAACCATTTTGCCATTTGCTTCAAGGGAGAATCAACTACTTTATTGACCATTTCTGATAAGCAAACAGATTGAATTGACTGTAGAGAAAATGTGCAATTGAACTTACTTTCCCTTCTGTCTGCTCTATTCAATCAGGCCATCCCAGTATTTCCAATAAAATATGCAGGAACTACATTTGCTTTTTCATTTATGCTGGTAGTATCCCCCTTGTATTTTTAACAGATTGCATTACTATGTAGGATATTCTATTTTTATCCTGGCTAAATCTTGCCATCACAGAAGTCACCGAAGGCTTCACAGCTCCAAGAATCAGAAATTAAGTTGAAGGGAACTCAAGCTGCCACCAGGACAGCCCACATCTCCCCCTTGCTCCTTATGGACATGATGGGTAAAAAATGTCTCAGCTGTGAAGATTCAATAACCCCCAGAGGAAATTCATGTGAAGTGAGAGATTTTTCCTTCCTGTAAAATGAACTCTCCCTGCTATGTGAGACCCACTTTGTATTTCTTATCTCCATTGGGATGGAGAACAGCTTATTATCGTCTACTCTGAAGAAAGTTTTTACATACTTGAAGGGGGTTATGTGTTAGTCTTCTGTAAGACATATTCCTACTCTCTTCACTAATGTTAACAGCCTTGTACAATCTTTGTGTCCTAATGAACACTAATGAAAATGAACTACTGGGTACTTTAAAAGTGGCTTCTTGCTTCTTCCTCTCACTGTCCATAAAGCATCCTGTGTTAAAGCTCCCTTGTTAAAAGGTAGAATGGAAATGCTAAATACACTTTAGATTCATTTTACTGATTTTTACTACTGAGCACTGTTATGATGATCTTTTTTATCTTTTGCCGTTGCAAGTTTCATTGCGACTCTGCATATTGCAAAGAGCATGGTCTTAGAAAAGAAGCCTGATGTACTCATGTAAGCATGGGCAGTCACCTCTTGTGCAGGCCCTGGTCCTGCATGGAACAAGGTTTTAGGAAGTCCTCTGTGCTATGCCAAACAGAGTGTGTTGTTCTTACCCAAAATACAGGCAGAGTGCGTGAAGGGTCCATCACTGGAATACAAACCATATGTGCCCAAGTAAGGAGAAACAACTTTCTGGATCAGGGATTCCAGTTTCAAATAATCTTCAGTCACACCTTTTGACTCATGAACTCCCTGAAAAAGAGGAAATACCCAAGATGAGCACTGCCCCCTCCCATCACAAGCTCTCCTGGCTCACCAGGGCGAGCAGAGAAGAACAAGCATTTTCACTGAGTGAAAGCAAAGATGTCCTGCAATGTAATCCTGATCTGCTGGTACAGCTGATTCCTCTTCTGCAAAGCCAAGAGATGTCAATCAGATCAGAGCTACTTCCAGGACATTTAAACCCAGGAAAGTACATCCTACTTAGTGCACAGCACTCAGGGAGGGATAGAGGACGTGACCTGTGAAGAGGAATTAAAAACATCCCTGGACTTTTTGCTATTGAAATCTGTGAAGTGACTTCCTGAATGATAGCATCTGATACCACAGTGTCCCTGCCATCTTGGCCATACTGACAGCATTAAAAGAAAGATGAAACTAAAACCCTCAGAAATATTCCTTCCGGGATATTTTCAACAACCAGTATTTACAATAAAGAAGTTTGTTGTCTTTCTTCATCCTTCCCTGGCACCCATAATTTTCCAGGGAAAAAATCACACTATAATTAGTATGGTAAGAGTCATCCACAAACAAAATGTTTAGCCTTTAGCTGTTAACTCTGCACTTCCACCCACAAGCACACTTGTTGGGTTGCAGAGATGAAAGAAAAACCTTGCAGAGTTTTATTCTCCCTTCAGTTTACAGCAGCAGAGCGTGTGCTCCTGCATTGTCTGAGCAGAGCTCTGTACACTCAAAAATAGGATATCTCTTGCAATATGGAGCAAATACACATTTTCCATATGCCTGACACATCATGCTGCAGAATTAAGATCCTAAATACCATACTCAGCAAGAACTCTGCCAAAATTTAGGAGATTTTATGATGTGTTCCTGAGTTACTGTAAAAAAAACCTCATGAAAGCCTCTGAAAAGCAATATAAGATCAGATGAGTAAAACTGCCACACTTCCTCCAGCATGTGAAAGGATCCTGACATTCAGGATATGTTCACAGCTCAGTATGACTCACCAACCAGAGTCCAGGGTGATTCTCAGATGTGTTTCTGAATGGCTGATCCACCCCCCAGTTGCTGTGCTGCCTCAATGCTGCTTTGTCACTTGATAAAAGTTTATGAATGGAAAAGGAATAATGGCCAACAGAGAAATCAAATTTGTACAGAATTGGAATTTGGCCAGAATTTGAATTCCAGTTCAGCAGTTTTTAAATAACAAATAACAATCTTTGGTGATGTGCCATGTCCTGAAAAAGCTTCAGCACATCCACAAATACAAATTTGAACACAAAGCCATATCCAGTGGATCTGTAAGCTTGCAAACATCAAAGGAACAGCAGAATGATCCCACAGCTATACCACCAGGTAAAAATAACATTGGAATAATTCAGAAGACTCAATGAAGGTGCACATATTACTTCCAAATCATTACTGGCCTATTGAGATCTATTCCAGGGCTTCTTGCTGGGATTTACTCAAGCCCTCATAAAGGCAACATGCCTGCTACCTGACATATTCACAATCTCATCATGATCATATCAAGCAGAGGCCAGGCCTTAGGACATCCTGCATCAGGCTCCCACACTAAATACCTCTGGAACTGGTGTCTTAAACATGACATACGTGAGTGGCGGAAGCCATTGATATTTAGCATTGTTCATGCCCAGGCTTTGCTGTAGACCTTTATTTACTTTTCTACCATTTTAGTATTTTTTATATTGTGAAAGACAAGTAGCTAAATATCAGCTGTGGAGAAAGACCCCAGGAGCGTTCCACTGTGGGGAACTGCAAGTTCTTTAAAAAATAGATGGTCTAGAACAAAATTAAGTCAACCAAGACTGTTACAGTTGTTGGAGACAGGCACATGACTGAACACACAAAAGTTAATGCAACAACAGCCCACATTTATTGATGGGAGCCCCCTTTTATAGGGGCTTCAAATTTACCGTGCTTACACACCTGATTGGTTAGGGTCTTAGCACCACCCACCTCACTGACTGATTGGCTGGGGTCCCCTGTTTGAGTTTGAATCCAACGTATCATTGCCTCATCCAGGACTTGGTATTTCTATTCTCTATGAAGCTATCCTGGTTCAGTTGGGGTCAGTTAGAGTCAATCCTTCTGTGCAGCTTACAGAGCAGCTGTTGCTGTCACATGAGACAACCTTGTAGCTGAGAACTGTTTTCGGTAACCAAAAACAACAATAAAAGAAGTAGCCCTACTGAAGAGAGCTAGAAAAGACAGAGGAGAAGGAAGGAAAATGCAGGAGGAATGGGGGGAGAGAGAGAGTGAGAGAGAGAGGGGAGACAGAGAAGGAAAGTGGACATTACCAGCAGCAGGATGGGAGTGCTGTCGGTGTCCCCGTGATGGGGATGTGCCACATGCTGCCTGCTGGGGAGCCTGGCAGCTCTGGGAGAGGTGTGGCCCCACAGGCACGACTCCCACGGCCACAGACGGCCGCACACCAGGGCAGGGAGAGGCGCTCAGGCAGGAGATGCAGAACTCTGGGCAAGGTCATGGCGGGGATCACAGCAGTGGGCTGGATTGGAGGCAGGCAGGCTTGGACACAGGTGGCTCAGGCGGGGACAAAGTGGCAGGGTAGCAATCAGGGACACAGGGAGGCAGGACAGGCAGGAACTGGGATGGGAAAGTGGGTAGGGCAGGACAAAGGCCACACACGAGGCCCAGAGGTCAGCTGGTGTCCTGCCAAGCGCCCAGATGGAGGGAAGGCCAGTATGTAAGAGTGAGCAAGTGTCAACAGGGGCAGGAGAGCCAAAAGGCAGGCTGGAGCCAGGGCAAAAAGAACAAAAGTTAGCCTAGGGTCAGGACAAAGAAGCCCCCAGCAGGCTGGAGCCAAAGCAAAACCACAAGCCTCAATAGGCCCCCAAATGCAAAAAGCCCCAACTCAAAAATCCTCAGTCACCCCACCAACAGAAAGGAAGTCTGAAAAAGTCTCCAGAGCTTGTGATGCAGTTACTTTCATACCCCTGGCCCCTCTACAAATCTGCCTGCTGGCAGGAGACCATTGGCCTAGTCCAACCTTGCACTGCAGCTCATGGGTGGAGACCTTTTGCCATCAGACTGAAGAAGCCTCACTGGGGGATACAGTGATTCCTGCTGTCCCATGTAAGCTGTGAAATGGTTGCCAGGCAAAGTTTCCCCAGAGACATGGCCTACTCCCATCTTCTTGTATTTGTCTCCTGCACATGGCACATGTGCAACCCCTTGCCCACATGCCTCTGACAATCAGTGTTGAGACAAATTGAAGCTAAATTGGCTCCTCACAAACCTCAGTAACTCACTAGTGCCACACTGCCCACGAAACTACACCTACCACCAGCAGAACTGTATGAGTAACGGAAGTGTCTGTGCCTAGTGGCACCTTAACAGTGTCTGATTTCCTACCAGCCTTCAGTCTGAAGAGTTCTTGTGGTGACTCATATGTTCTGATGAACTCCTCAAAAGCCAGAGGTATATTCTGCATGGACTGCTGCTCTTGCAGGGATACAAGGAGACTTCCAGCAGCTCTGCTGGGCTGGGATGGGCTCCTGTTGTAAACTGAGAGGATGAAGACTTGACCCCCAAGCTACAACCGCTGGGATAACTCTCCATCATGGGGCCAGGGAGCTGTGCAGGGCATAGATTCACCTTGTCCCCACCGCTGCTGTCCTGCAGTCAGCTTCTTCTTCAGTCTTACCCTCAACTTTCATTTCTGCTCTCTCAAAGCAGTGTTAATCTCCACCTCTTTTTCATTTCAGTGTCTTTTACTTGCCACCTTTGAAGTGAAGAGGTCACTGAATTCAACCATTACATTGTAAACCACTCAGTATTGACAGCCTGCTATTAGTTTTAATCCTTACTCGGCATTTCACGGGATTCTTTTAAAATCATACTGAAAACTCATAAAATATATACTGTTCTCTGAAGCCAGTGCTGACTTCTGCCTTGGCACAAATATGTTCTATCACTTATGACATCCTTCCTGCATTGACCATTGTTCAAAGCCTTCCTGAAGGGGCCCGATGGAGCAATCCCCTTAAACCTTTTACTTGCTGTGGAGCTTCTGTCAGAACAGGAGTGTAACAGAGTGCAGATTCTGTCCTTACTCTGAAGAACAGTGGTTTTCCTGCATTCCTTTCTGCTGTCCTACTCAATGACAAGCATCCTCTGGGCCTCTATTTCACCAAATACAAGTACATCCCAAAGTTCACCAAGGACAATTTCAGCTTTCCCAATCTCAACTTTCCATATGATCTAATGACACTGTCATTATTTATGAATCGCCCCACTCAGGTAACCTAGAGAAGTGTCTGCAGACTCAGAGCAAACTTTAGGAGCCTGGAAGAAGCTTGTTTTGATTTAGATGTCAGGCCCAAGGGTGCCTTTAAACTCCCATCTCCCCACCAGTGGCTTCTAACCCATCCCCTGTGTCTAACACTTCTGGTAGAAGTTTAGGAATAGAGGAAAATACAGTTATTATAAATGTTTCATATAACTGTATATAAAGATAGATAAATAG
The DNA here is from genome assembly GCA_009812075.1 of Sialia sialis. Classification (NCBI taxonomy): domain Eukaryota; kingdom Metazoa; phylum Chordata; class Aves; order Passeriformes; family Turdidae; genus Sialia; species Sialia sialis. The sequence continues at coordinate 607,457 of VRYO01000369.1, forward strand.
ATATGTTGTATCTATAGACATCTGTACACCTATCTACATCAGTATCTGTATGAAGTCCTTTTTAGACCCTTCCCCAAATTTGTCACAACAGTCTCTGAAAAAATGATGACAGGACTTAAAAGTCACCAATAAAATAATAATAATAATCATAAATAAATAAATAAATAAATAAAGTATTTTCCTGTTGTTTTGGCAGGTTATGCTTCTTGTTGTACTTACTGGTCAATGTCTTACTAGTTCAGTATGTCACTATGAAGCAATAAAGCAAAAAGTCATACGGCTGGCTGCTTAGCTTACAAGAAGCTCTAGCACAATTTGGAGCATTACCAATAAAACAGAGATTCTTCCTTTAATGTACCTTTAATGCAATATTTGCTCTGCAGACATACAAAAACTTACTTTAAAAGATAACTGTGACCTTTCATGAACGCAATCTCATTTTAGTAGGAGAGTTTCATGCATTTCTGTGAGTATGAGATGTATCTATTAAATTCTTCAAATGCCTTGCCTGACCTATTTATTTCACAACTGAGAGCCAAAATAGCTCAATATCAAATATCTGCAAGCACCTTAGTATTTTTGGAAGAGTGGAACTGCTGGATCAAATCCTCACATTGGTCACACTGTTTCAAAATACAACCGAAGTCACCTCATTATGTCTCCATTTGGAAAGGATTATAATGTAATATTATAGCAAGAGTCTGTCCTGCTCTGAAGGCATGGAGATAATGGGGATTTGAGTCCAGAATACAGAACTACGGAAGACATCTATGGAGAACAGAGACACGTATTACTGCATTAAATATAGTACCGAAATCCCAAACTTCATTAACCTTAATTAAATGGTTTTGAAACCAAAAATTTTCTACAGTAGTTCAAATGCATTAAAAGGGCCCTATGCATGACTGGTTTTTACATGTAAACAAGCAAGGACTCCCAGAAGGGCCACATCCTTAAAGACTTCAGGTTATTTATGTATCTACTTTATAAAGACACTGCTCCATCTACTGAACCAGCCAGGTGCATGGCCCCCACTGCTACACTTGAGTGTGGCACTAAAATAAAACTTTCCTTGTATTTAGGAACAAAACCCCGTAAGTCAAATCCACAATCATTCCAGCAAGTAAGGATGCATCAAACTCCTCACGTTTCCATCCCAGGTAATTCTGTAAACTAACCGTGATACTGAGTTTTGAAGGGCACAAGGGCTTCTTGTGAAAGCACGATGGAAGGAATATATGAGTAAACAGGTATGTTCAGAAGAATAGATGGAGGATTTGTACCTAAGCACATAAGGCTACAGCCTCCTTTTTCAATATGTACAATCATAGGAATCAGAGAATGGTTTGGGTTGGAAGGGACCTTAAGGCTTATCTCATCCCATATCCTGTAGGGACAACTTGCATTAGACCAGGTTGTTACAAATCCCGTCCAACCTGGCCTTGGACAATTCTGGGATGGGGCAGCCACAGCTTCTTCGGGCAACCTGTGCCAGGGCCTCATCACCGCCACAGGGAAGAATTTCTTCTGTATATGGGGCTTCTTTAAGCTTTGAAGTCCTAAAGTGGAGCCACCTCAGGCAGGCATTCAAGGATGTAAACAGCTGTTCTTAAAGATAGCCTTAAAACATGTTCAGTGTTCATTACTTTAACCTTTTATATGCTCTTCACCATATATGGAATGCTTTGAAGATTTTTTAATGAACCTAAATTTTAACAAAAAATACTGCTAAGCCATTATTAACATTGTATCTAGGCACAATCTACCTGACTTGTAAAGCTGCCAAAAACATAAACTCTATTTTGATAACATTTGCCACAATTTTTCTTTAAATAAATCAATTCTTAAAAATCATCAAATGTCCTTGCTTTGTTTTACTACAGCAATGAAGTAAGCAGAATCATAAGTCTTTACTTCTGTTTCCCATTACAATAATTTCCCCACCCTATTCTTCTCTCAAAGCAGTGAACATGCAGGCAAGTAATCCTGCCATCACTCCAATTCGGTGGAGGATATAAACCTGCCTGCAGCCTCTGTCTCTCTGCAACTAGGTGGTCATTGCTGCACACAGGGTCTTTAATAACCATTATAACAGAAATACTTTGATTTTTTTTTTGTTTTAAAAAAAGACACCTAACATTTCACCAGACAGCATCAGCACTTCCAAGTGACTAGGCTGCCTAAGCCCAGCCCACTGGGGAGGTGCTCTGACTATGAATCACAAAGGAGCCCAGAAATTAATCACCTGCCTTATACCATTTCTCACCTGATCTTGGCTACTTCCTTTCCTCAGGCTCCCAGACATGAAGCAATCACCAAAGATAATGAAAGCCATGAAAAACAATTTAGACTGATGTAGTTTGGCACATATTAGCCTGACTAAATTAGGATACAGAATTGCAGGCTTCCCACACTTGTGAGCAGATGTGGGGTGTGTTACGTGTCTCATGGAAACCTGCACATGGCAGAATGTGAGTTGGGTTTGTGCATCCTTTGCTGCTTATTCCTCTCTCTTCTTGCCTTAAAAACTGGATGTGAAGCTGCAGATCTCCTTTTTACCTGTATTAGTGGCAAATCGCGACCATTAATAGCCTGTGCAGACGTTTCAATAATGAAATACAACTGTATTGGGTTTGCATGGCAAAGCTTTGGTACCAGAGTGGGAGGTACAGAGTGGCTTCTGCAAGAAGCTGCTGGAAGCTCCCTCCATATCTGTCAGAGCCTATCCCTGGCAGCTCCAAAGACAGATGTGCTTCAGGACAAGGCTGGGCCAATAGAAACAGTGGTAATGCCTCTATGATAACGTATTTCAGAAAAAAAAAGAAAAAAGAAATTTTTGTACAGTTGTAATTGCAGCCAGATAAGAGCAGGGTGAGAATATGTGAGAGAAACAACTCTCCAGAGACCAAGGTCAATGAAGAAGGAGGAATAGGTGCCCCAGGCTGGGACTCCTCTGCAGCCCACGGCGCAGATCATGGTGAGGCAGTTGGGCCCTTGCAGCCCATGGAGATCCATGGCAGATGCAGAGATCATCCACCTGTGGAGGAGACCCATGCCAGATCAGGGGGATGCCTGAGAGAGGCTGTGACCCTGTGGGAGGCTGTGGAAGGAGGAGCCTGTGGTGGAGCAGCTTGTCCCTAAAAGATTGTACCCATGGTAGGTACAGCTGCAGCAGTTTAATGGGGACTTTTGCCCATAGGAGGGACTCAGCAGTTTGCAGGGATCTGTTGCTTGTGAGATGGACTCAGGCTGGAGAAGTTAATGGAGAACTGTCTCCCATGGGAGAGACCCCAGGGTGCAGCAGGGTAACGACTCTTTTCCCTGAGTAGCAGGAGAAACAGTGGGTGATGCACTGACCAAAGCCCCATTCCCTATCTCCCTTCACCACTGGGATAGGAGCTTCTGCTGGGAAAGAGGGAGTGGTGAGAGGAAGGTGTTTTCGAGGTTTTATGTTATTTCTCATTATCTTCTTCTGATTTTGTTAGCCATAAATTCAGTTAATATCTCTAATTAGACTCTCTTTAGCCTATGATGGTATTTGATGAGAGATCTCTCCTGGTCCTTATCTCAACCCTTTTATATATTTTCTCTCCCCTGTCCAGCTGTGGAGGCAAGTGATAAAAAAGGCCTTGGTGGGTGTCTGGCATCCAACCCACTACATGGGAGCCTGCTCCTGGATCACTGAGCAGCTTCTGCCTCGATGTCCTGGGAATTACAGCCTGTTCACAACTACTTGCTAGCACAGCACTATGAAGGACAAAGATGAAATTTTCTTTTTAAGTACTTCTGGTGGCCACCAGTAGAAGAATGATATATTCACCATCCCATCCAACTGCCTTGAAATCTTGCCAATAGACAGGTTACACTGATGGAAAAATGATTTCACCTAGAAATCCTGCACTGCACCAGACCGGAGGACTAAGCACAGAACTCACAACAGCTGGAGACAAAAGAGCTACACCTAAAGCTATCACATACTCCGGCCATCAGGCACACCTCAAAGGGATCTCATATATGGCAAGAGACCAGAAACAAGCCTGGCTGGTGGCTGCTCTTGCTACCCATCAGCTTTTCATTGATGTTTGACTTACATAATTCCACTTCAGGGCCTTAGCTGGATTCCCATTTGGAATCACTCTCTCATGCCTGATTCCTTCCATTTTTACCCTTTGCTTCATCCCTTTGGCATCTGCTGTTCCATATTACCCCACATCCATCCTGAGCTCCTCTTTCAGTCCATGGGTAAGATCCCTGTCAGCTGCTGAGCTCCTCTGCTACATAAGCCTCTCTGCATTCACCTTTACCAGAGGCTGCTTCAGTTCTGGCTGGACAGCTGCACATACATTGTCTCAAGTAACTCCTCACTCAACTGTGTATGAAAATCATCATAAAGAACTATTAAATGCCCAAACTGCTTGTGATTGACCAGCAGTAACTCAATGTTTCACTAACTACCTATAAAAGGTCACAGGTTCTGTGTTTTCCAGTTCTGACTAATATTACTCACTACCTGTAACACCTAGAAATAAATGGCAATTGCTTTTCACTTTCCTCTTTAGCACAGACTATTAAAAGACCGTTCACCTAACAAATTTGAAAGGTACATTGAGAAGTATTTCTAATGTCTAAAGGTACCCTAAAAACTGGATGCAATGGAGGAACTACATGCCCACCTGAAACTTGTGGATGTGCTAAATCAATGACTGGTCATTGATTAAAGGCTGGAGCACTCACCTTGAACTTTAACACTTCAGCTGATCAGCATGTGTACATGAGTAAGTATTGGTGCAAAGGATTGTCTTCTGCTTCAACTGACAAACTGCTGGATAGCTTTTAAATGAAAAATAAAAAAGAATAAAATACAACATAAATAAAATCTGTGTTCATCCAGACCCAGGGGAATAAACAAACCAGACCGTCTGGACCCAAGCCCCAGGCCCTGCCAGTAATAGACAGAGCACTAAGGGATGCACTGCATGTCTTGGTGCTTAGGTTACCAACTTCTGAACTCAGTAAAGAAAGGAGAAAAAGGGAAACTTTTGTATTATTTAACAAAGTAATTTCAGCAATGATCACTCTTAGTCACTTAATGCATAGAAGAGCAAAGTCCTCTGCCCATGGATAGGAAGTGACTCTATGGCTCAGCTCATGGCCACATAACACACTCTGGACCTCAGTCTGCTCGACCATCCTCCAGATGGAGACACCAGGGGCACCCTTGACTCACACCTTTTTGTCTACCAACGAAGTGCTGAAACAGTCCTGACCTGATGCTGGGTGAAAGGAAACACTGGCAGAAGCATTTATAGGGTCCATTCTGAAAGCAAAATGAGGTCCTGACTGCCCCGTCTTAACCACACAGGCAAACAGCTAAGAAATTTAACTATTTTCTGCTTAAAAGCAGCAGATTCATTGGAGAAAAGGAAAATTCGGTTTGACAGAAAGAAACACTCAGGCAGTGGTGATATTCTGACACATACTGGGTAAGAATCATTGCCCAACCACTCCTAGAGAAAACTGAAATTAAAAGTCACAAGGCAGAGAGAATAATATCTGTTGCGAAAGCACATTATTCAGCCAACACTGCTGGTGGAGAATTGATAAGGGTGTGCAGACTGCACTGCACACCCTGGTTACCACATAAACAGCAAGATGTGCCACTTGGCATGGTCAAAGGGAGAGCAGCAGCCTTGCTTGTCACACATTTGGAATCCAGTGCCCTTACAGGTCAGGACTACTTGTTATCCCATCTTCACAGCCTTCTGGAACTTGAGTAACACAAACCAACCCTGCCTCAGGGCAGGCAAGAAATCACCATGGGGAGGAGCTGGAGACAAATGGGTCACTACTCCCATGCATCACCAATAGCACACTATATGCTCCCAGTTACACTGTGGGTCACATTCTGGATGGAGATCTGCAGTCCTCCGTCTTACTTAGAAGAGACATATGCACATACTTTACAGTCAAACACTCAATTCGCACTCATCTTTCAGACAAAATTACAGACTGCTCTCAGACAAACCTATGGCAGCAAAGTTACATTATGGTTTACTTCCTTGAGAAGAGGCCTCAGGAGTTGTTGCCAGATACGTACAACTTTTGTTTGCTCTACAGCACTATTTCATTTTCTAAATCCATCTAGCATATGCTCTGGAGGAGACCACAGTGGTTCTTGGAGCAGCAAGTGTTGCCCAACAGCTGAAGCCTTCCTCTAGTGCACAGCTGATCAGGAACTGCTGTTCTTACATACAGCTTTGTCTTGGAAGTCTCCTGTTCACATGCCCTCCATCTTCAGTGTCCATGCACAGCACTCTAAGGAAAAACTCAAAGATCTCATTCTTATTCCCACTGCAGGAACTCATAGGTAGGAAGACATTCTGGGCTCTCTCACTTCCAATGCCCACCCTGTTCCCAGGATACCGGTCCTGCAGAGCAAATTCCAGAGTATTATAAAAATTTATGTATCAGTATTGTACAACATTTGTGTAGCAACATCTGGCCTCTATTTACACATGCAGTCGATGCAAACTGGCGAGTAAACTCATGGAAGTATTAGATGTGATAATGGATTCTTCTCAGCTTTTGCTAACGAGAAATGCACAGGCAAAGAAAGGAAATAGGACATGCTCAGTCCAGGCTTTCTTGGAGGATATGCTGGTGCTTCTAGCAAACAGGGATGTAAAAACTTGCTGCATGAGACTTTGAGGTAGCCCTTAAGCATAAAAAAATCTGTGCTAGAAATTATTTAACAGTCAAGATGAAGATTGTCAATAACTGATTAAAGTACAGTAATTTCATGCATATAAGGTGCACCCTTTTGACTGAAATTTTGATCCGAACCCGAAAGTGCGCCTATTACGCTGGTGCGCCTTATATATGGACTAAGTTCGTAAATTTGCCAACCTGGAAGTGCGAGCCATGGGGGGGAGTGGGCAGCCTTGGCCGGTAGGCGCTGCGTGAGGGGAGTGGGAGTGGGTGGCCCTGGCAGGCAGGTGCCACGTGGGGGGAGCCGGAATGGGTGGCCACAGCTGGCAGGCACCGCACGGGGGGAGCAGGAATGGGTGGCCCTGGCCGACAGGCGCCGCACAAGGAGAGTGGGAATGGGCAGCCGTGGGTGGCCGTGGCTGGCAGAAGCCATGCGGGGGGAGCGGGAATGGGCAGCCCCAGCCAGCAGCTGCCATGCTGGGGGAGCTGGTGACTGTGGCAGATGCATGGGGAGAGCCAGCAGCAGATCCTCGCTGCAAAGAAAAAAGTGTGCTTTATACACCGGTGCACCTTATATATGTATAGCACAGTAAATTGCCGAGTGTACCTTATAGTCCAGTGCGCCTTATAGGCATGGAATTGCTGTAACTAGTTTCCAGAAATAAAGAACTAGCTTAGCTACTGAGTCCTCTGAACAGAGGGAAGGATAGATCTCTTTGGTGCTTTTGCAAACTGTTTTTCTTGCATGGTTGCAGCTTTTCATTTAGGAGGTGGGTGAATGCAATGCTGAATCCTTCTGCTCAGTCACCCTCAAAGACGATGTTTCCTGATGTTCAGAGGACTTCCCTGTGCCTCAGTCTGTGCTCACTGACACTGAGAACTACTGAGATGAGTTTGGTTTCCTCTTCTTTACATTCCTTCTTCAGGTATTTGTAACGATTGATAAGATGCCCCTGAGACAGCTCTTCTCCAGGCTGAACAGCCCCAGCTCTCACAGTCTTTTCTCAGAGTCTTTCCTCCTGTCCCTTTACCACCTTCACAGTGCTTTGTTGGACTCTCTCAAGGGGGTCCATGTCTCTCCCATCCTAAGGAGCCCAGACTGCACACAGCACTCCAATTGTGGCCTCACAATGCAGAGCAGAGGGGCAAGATCATCTCCCTAACCTGCTCACAATACTTTGTCTAATGCCCAGGATACCACTGGCCTTCTCTGCAGCCAGGGCATACTCCTGGAACACGTTCTACTAGTTGCAACAGGGCTCAGCATTTCTGGAGGACTCTACATCTGAGAGCTTCAAGTCCCATAAAAATGCTGAGTAAACTCACTGTGAGGGATTACAAGATCAACTGATCTATTTTGGAGAGACATCTCAGTAATGAAATGCCTTGCATCCAAGTAACTGGGAGCAAGGGACAAAGGACTGAGAGTTTACCTGCTCCTGTTTCTAGCCCACTTGTCCATGTTTGCTGGCTAGAAAATTTCGGGTACTTCCTCCTGGGTTTCCCTGACTTATGCTACTTTCATCTCCAGCAAACAACTCTGACATTTGTTATCCTTTAGAAAATAGATTCAAAACAGAATCAAAGCTGCTTCAAGCAAGGACTAAATTTTGCTTTGTTGAAGCCTGTGTTGACTAAGCTGACCTAATCTTCTGGACGTCTGTGTGCCCCCTTCCCCACAGGGCTCCCTCTGCCACGGCCCAAAGGCAAAACAAGAAAATGTGCCTGGGCTAGGAAGAAACAGAAGTCACATCTTTTTGCAGACTGGAACAAGCTGGAATAATGTAGTTTGCCGTCTGAGAGGGCTCTTTGAGCCCTCAACGGAGGCCTCCCCACCCAATGGAGGGGGCTGAGAATTCACAATGGATTAACTTTCATGAAACCTCTCAGACTATATTATGTGTGTTTGTTAACAGGTATTACCTCATAGCGGAACAAAGTGGGAAAAGCAGGACTTGTACATAACACATTCTTATATGCTCTAAGTCAGAATAACCACTGGTAGGTTTTTAATTTTATACCAGTTTACAACCATGGGAAGCTGTGCCCTATGTTCATTCCTAGGCATTGGTATCCTTTTTGCACATGCTGGACAGATGCAACTACGTAATTCATGGCTGTATTGTTATGAGCTCTTGATAGTGTGGCCTCACATTATTTTTTCCTCTCCATTTTATCCCAAAGTATTGGCATATTGGTAAAAGCCTGTACCTCTTGCTTTTCTCATAGCAACAGCAGTCACAGGAGGGGGACGCAGAGGAGTCTGCCATTGCCATATTGACAGAAGTCAGCACTTCAGATCCCTGTTACTGTCTCAGAAAGAAAGATCTTGTCATATTAACTTTAATCTCCAGCAAGTGCCAAATTTTGTCAATGTCAGTGTGAGAATCTGCTCTTCCTTCCTATTACTGGTGGCACTGAGGCATAGACAAAAGATAAGGAAGACAAAACACCCAGCCATGATTTGTGTTCAGCTGGTTGGCTACACAAGGATAGGCAGCAATAGGATTTTTCTTTCCAGAAAGAACCAAAGACTAAAAGCAGGCTAGTCTTTGCCTCACCTACAGATATCCAATGTCTTATGTTTCTTTAAACTGTCATAAAAAATTTTATATTGGACTGCAAAAGAAAAAGCAGAAGATAATGACCAGTAAATGATACCAACTTATTGAAAATTAGGAAGTTACTTTGAGGCTTTAAATACAGTGCTTAGGATTCTGCAGGAGCTGATCAGCCAGTTCATTAAGCAAGACGTAACAAAAATAATGGTATGCATTTCTTCCTTTTATAGCTTTAGGGCTAGATGTTGTCTGATTCCCACCTAAGTGACTCCCCTGGGCACAGGCCAGAGCAGTCAAATAAGCTCCTACGACTTTCCAACAACTGAACAAATGAATCAACACAAAGATGAGTGTATCTGAAGAGCTGTTTATGGAATACATTTGAGCTGGACTTATTTTATCTGTTTTAACAAATGCTTTAGGACTGTCACATTACACTCACAGGAAAATACACATATGCATGGAAATGCATGTGCACCCCCATGCATAGATCACCTCTGAGTTGCCACATAATAAGATGTGATGTTTAATGCCCAAGAGAATAAATCTTCTCACTTTTTTAGGCTCCCTCCTGAAGTTTTTGCTGATCTATACACTTTAGGCTCATCTAACATTGCTGGAGAATTGATGACCTTTAAGTCTGAGCATTCAAGACTTTTACCCAGCCTTGGGTGTTTCTCATTTATTTTAAGAAAATCCATCTTACATTTATTTCCAGGCAGCTACTCAAAGAGAAAAAAAGGATGGCATAGCCCTCCCTCAGTGCATCCAGACTGTTTTGAAGAGACATCCAAGTAAAGGTTTTGAAAAGCCAAAAACATTAACTTGACTGCAGTTACCCACTTATAAGGATTTCTGACATTGCCTTTCAGTCACACTCCCCTTTTAAATCACTAATGAGCATCCTCCAAGGTGCTTCACCCTTCAAAGGTGACTGAATCTACTCCAAGAATTTTCTTCTTTTCTGAAATACACTTGAATAGACTGAGCAGACATGTCAGCTGTGCCTTCTAGATTTAATTTTTTTTTTCTATTTCTGATGGCAACACAATTTTCCTCAACAGTACTCATCTCTGTAAGCCAGAAAGCAGCAGATCACCTGTCTGTCCTGACACTTTGCAGTTCCTCTTGAGGAGGCTGAGCTTCCATCAATCCCAGAACACATAAGTTCAGGAGTCTAGTAGCCTGGACGTGAGGCAGCCCTCCGGGCTTGTCACGAAAGCTTGCTGAAAGCAATACATTCCGACGTAACAGCTTTAAGTTCAATTAAAAAGCCTTTGCCAATTCAAATACCTGGAAAGTAATTGATTGCTTCTAGAGCCAATACCCTTTCCCAGCAACCCAATGTGTGGAAAAAGCAAAGAAATACCATCATATAAAATCTGAGTTCACAGCCAGTGCACTCCTCAAACACCAACAGTCTGTGCATTAGGATTAGCCATCAGGACTGGCTCTGAAGTGCTGAGTTTCCCTTGTCCAACACACCTACCAAGGACATACAACTCCACACTCTGGCAAAATTCAGCAATATCCAGAATTCTTACAATAACCATAGAGAGCTATATACAATGGAAACCAAAAGATGCCCTGACCTACCTCTTGGCAATATGACTACTACTGAAATAAAATTAGTTTTTTTCCCCCTCAGTGCTGGCTAGTGCTTTAATTTAACCAATATAATATCACATAGCCACCTCCAGGGAGCAAGTCTTCTCCTTGCTTCTGTTTTAAATATTATGAATATGGCTTTATGTACAACCATATTCAAGAGTTTTTTAGGCAACTACTGCCCAATTCCACCTCTATTACACAAGGGCTTTAGCAGAGCTGCATTAACTTCATACTGCCTAGACATCTGTTCTCATATGTTCAGAGGAGAAACAACAGAAATATCCCACTGCTTGTTCCAAGGTTTTGCTCTCTTCAACTAAACAAGGCTCATGAGTGATACAGAAGGAATGTTTTTTTCTTGGAGCCCAAGAGTCAACTTATAAGAAGAGGACAAGGAGGCTTCTAGGGGATTTCTAACCACTGAGGTCAGTGATAACAGTACTAAAATCACTTTTTATGGTATTTGTCTCCTTGTTTCCTTCCATTCCCTTTTTGTCCATCCATATAAATCTACTCTCTCATGTATCAAGCTACACAATCTGTAGTGCAGAGACCATGTTTTCATTGTGTTTATACAGTGCCCACTGTGTTTATACAGTGCCTGAAGACTCTTGTCTAGCAAAAAAGGAGGCTTGGAGATACCTGGTGTCCAGTAACAGAAGCAGATGACAGCTCTTAGCTCAAAAGAAATTTAATTGGTTTTATGCAACAGCCACTCCAAGTACAATAGTATTTTGCAAAGCACTTTTCAGACAGATATCAGACAGATTTCTTACCAGAGGAAATATCCTTGGTTTTTGCTTTGCATTTGGACCAGAAAGCACGAAAGCACAAGGCTCTTCCTAATGACTTCAAACCACAGGCCTCTGGATCCACTCTTGTGAGCATGTTCCCTCTTTGTGTACCTGCCTTGTCCCACCATAGCTTCTACCCTCTGCCTGATGGATGGTCATCCTCAGCCAAACCATAGCCAGCCACTTTGCTCATGCCAAAGCCATCACTGGGGGCACTGGGCAGGGCTGTCCACATAGCTGGCATGATCTATCACATCACTGTAACCTTGTGCTACAGAAGTTTTGCTGCCACTGCCATGTAGCTCACTGGTATCAGAAGAATATTTGCAACAAATAATGGTTTAAATCTAATAATGTAATCGGAGTCCTGCTGTCTTACATGATTATCTGTTTACCTTTTAACTGCTTGCATTAACTAGGTAGTGGCAAGTTAATGAATTTCACAGTACGTGTCACATATCACCCTATCACATAGCTCTCTCTTCTGCAGCTGCAACAAAACTAAGGGTAAAACTTTGAAATTACTGATAGAAGGCAATTAACAGTGTCTACCCACCATGGGAGACAAGATGCCTCCAAGAGACTCACTCCATCATTCCCCTATCTTTAGCAAATCACAACAAATTAGCCTTTCTATTTTTGGAAGAAATACACCACAAAGCAGTTGCCCTTTGCAGAAGTCCCTATGTCACCATTCTGTTTGCATGGGCTGCTGATTCTGGCACTCACAACCACACACCAGGAGGGGAAAAGCTTGGGGATGGGGACTTGGTGATATGCCAGAGAAGGCAGTTCCATACCTTTCACAATTCTTTCCCTTCTCAGTGCACCTTCTGCAGAGAAGGCCAAAGCTAAGACATTTTATATAATTTATCACCCTGTTAGCTTAAGTGGAAACAAGTCTTCCCATAATAATAAAGTTCTATAGCATACAGAGAGAAACAGACAAGCATCAAAATCCCAAGAATCACTCCCATGGGAAAATAAAATTCAGTTAGGGAGGAAAAGAGACAAAAGGCAACATATGGGAAGGCAAAATGTGACAATGCCACCAGCAAGATGATGGGAGAGGAAGCTGTGCTATCAGCAAGTACCAGTGCTCAAAATGCAGCCCTTTCTCTGCCCCAGCAAAGGCTCATGGAGCAGAACAAACCTGGGCTGCCTCTCAATCTCCTGGCACAAAGCTTCTCCACTCACCTTGTGCCTGCACAAGCTTTGGGCATTAAGTAGGTAGAGGCATGGTGGAACCTGTTCAGGGACCAGCCAAGCTACTGCACACCCTGCCCCAGTTCAGTGCTGGGAACTCATGGTGACCTGGGTCCAAAAACCACAGGAAAGACCACGTTTGCAACACTAGGAAATGACCCCATGCACCTTTTCTGTTAGAAATCCCTTTTGACATTCCTCTTGTGGACTGTGTCTGGTGAATCCCAGCAGAGCAGAATGGTGAGGTGCTGCAGCAGCAATCCTGACAACAAGCTTGGCAGCCCCTGCTACCTGCACGGACACAGCTCGGTCACAGAGACAAAACCTTTTGCACCAGGTACTGGTAAACACTGCTCAGGATGCTCAAAGTGGGATGGCTCAAACAGTCAAAATAGTCAAAACAGTCAAAAAGTTTGTGCCACCTCCTGAGGACCCCACCTGTCGTGCCTTGCGCAATTCAAAAGCTACTATTCCCTTGTGCTTTTATCTGCCTGGGGTCATTCAGGGAAATGAGATTATACTAACTGAATTAAGAACAGAAATCTATTAAGATAAATTATGCTTAGGCCTCTGATGGAGAATTGAAGCATCATTAATTGCCTCCCTTCCTTTAATTCTCAGAACGAGTATCCATACAGACTTCTAATGACATTTAATTAATTTTCCTTAAAAGTTGGCTTAGTTTAACATTCTTCTATTCCTCCTGTAGACAACTCATGAATTAAAGTATTAAATCATTCTGACTCAAAGGATTCTTGCACCATGGGAATACTTCCTGCTCAGAGTTTTTCAACAGTCAATATTTATATTCTATTATTTATTTCTATTGCTCTCTTTTATGCCATATTTAATCTACTAGCCCAAATGGGTCCACAGAAGACACCTGTACAGATGAATGTAATTAGTTAAAACCTTGTCCCTCTCTTACTCAACAAAGTTACAATGACATGCTAATTCAAGTCAAGGATGGTTGTACTGATTTCACTCTGTTTTGGTAAGGATTAAGGATTTGCCTAGCAATATACTTGTTCTGGTTTCAATAGAGTGGTTTCATCACTAGAGGCAAACTCCAGGAGACATTTATTTTAGTTTAACCAACCCTACCTGAAAACATACCTTTGGTTAAGTAACTGGTATCCTTCACAGAACTGACACTTTCCCTAATGTAAGGTACTCTTAAAATGCACATGAGTTTAACTCCCAAAGGGAATCTGCACAATGCAAACCGCTTTCAAAAATAATTGTTTTTAATTAGTATGGACAAAGTTATGGCTGTGTTCTGAAAGACCTTCTGCTAAAGATGAGGGACAAGATGTACATTTAAGTTACTATGACATGGTGTTCATGAGACAGGTTCACATATAACAAAGGAAAACTATATCATTTTATGTTTCTTTCCTGTTTTTCCACTGCTTAAGTTTACAAAACTGGTAACACAAGGTGTTGTCAAATATGCTAAGAGCTAGTTTTGGAAAGTAGTTGACTTGAAAAGAAAATCTCTTCTCAGGTGGCAATTGACTTTCATTGTCCTTCCATTGTTACAAAGAAGGTCCACTTGAGTGCAGAACTATTGGGGTCTGGGGTGCAGAAGCATGGGCTATGTTGGCGTTACTATTGAACAAGCCCTCTGCCCCTAGAGACATAAAAAATGAAGAAACTCAAAATCAAATATGACAAGTACTCTTGTTAAAAATCCCAGGAATACAAATTCATTCCAAGACAATAAACCTGTGTCAATTTAACTACTGCAAACTGCACTTGCTGAGAGACAATAAATAAACTAGAAAAAGAGAGAATATTGCACAGAAACAAATGCATCTACAAAACATCCTGAAGCATGAATCTTGAGGGCCAGATTCTCAGTTTTGCATATGCGAACACAAGGCAACAGAGGGCTCTGCCCTTTGTGTCCTGGCTGCAAGACTTCTTGCCTGACTCTTTATGGGGCTGGTGCAAACAAATCACCCTTTTACTAGGAAGGAAGAAAACATCCAAATTTATGCACAACCCAGAGAAAGCAAAGGCTTTTGACATGGTGATTTATATTTAAATAAGGTACACAATACATTTATTTATTGGTTTTCTCTTTTTGTGTCTGCTAAATCAGGAACTCAGACAAAGGTAAAGAGAAATTAAAAGTATGTGGAAACTTCACACCCACACCACTTTGTTCGACCTATGCTTCAGGTCTAAGAGACTTAGTAAGAAAACCTCCCAAAAGCAACCAGCACTTGTGAAAACCTATGGCAACGAAGAATTGACTGCAACTGGCATCACAGTGTTACAGCACCCCTACAGCTGCAGCTTTCTGATAGCAAAGGGTATTTTGTTTTTAATCACTATGCTGTCCTTCGTTTGGTGTGTTGCTTCTCAGATGGAAAAACAACTCTCTGCATTTCACTTTCAGATCTTGCAATGTACTCTTCCACTCCTTTAAAATGGTAGGAACTTTGCAGAAATAACAAAAAGGTCATACTGGGCAGCTTTATGTATTTATTTTGTCTTCCTTAACAGAGAGAGACAATGGGCAAGAGAGTTGAAACGAGGCACAGAAAGCCAAAGAGGAAACCATAGGTTTTATTTTTTCTTCAGAGCTTATATTTAGTGAGGCCTCATCCCCCAGCATGAGATACTGTGTTATGTTTTGTGAGGCCTCATCCCTCAGCACAAGAGATACTGTGTTGTGCGCTTCTCCTTTTTTTCAAATGTGTCAGGTCACCCTGAGAGATTCTGTGACTTCAAATAATCTTTATGTTAACTGAGAGATGCAGATGAACACTCTTTAATTCTTCTTTTTCAGTTTTCTCAGACCTCAGGAGAGACACCTGGAAATAAGATGTTCCAGTTTCATCAGCCAGGGTAATCTTTGACAACATACTTTGGGAAGCAAGTCAGATAGTGGTAGTTTTGCTCTCCGTTTCAGAAAGTTCTTTTCTAAATTCTTCCTTTGTTTACCTCTCTCCCTCCAGTACCCTCATTTTGCCCAAACTGAGCTCCCGTGCATCATTCTGTGCTGAAAAGCAGTCTTAGTTCTTTTATTTACTTCACCCAGAACTCTGCTCTTGAACTCCTTACAACTTAAACAGGAGCATCCTGGAGGCACTTCAGTTTGTTCTGCCTGTGAGCAGCCACAAAGGATTAACATTTCAGTTTGTGCTTTGTAACTGAGCCAGGCTATGCTGGCAACCAACAGTTTGAGTGATACAAGGCCCTTCTTCCTAGCTGTGACGAAACTGCCACTGAGTGACAGAACAGGAATATCATTCCTCCCAGAGTTCTCTCTTTCCTCCAAGATTGCTGGCTTGCAATTATACTAGGTTATAACACTGGTGAGAAGTAACTATATTGAACTGAAGAACCCAAGTCTAATAATTAACCTGCAGACTGATCTCTGCTCCTTTCAATGGAGCAGCTCCATTTCCTCTTAAAAAAATTACCCTTTCTGTCCAATAAGGAAAGGGTCTTCTCCTGACAAAGTATCAGAACTTTTCCCCTACACCATGAGAAGCTAAAACATAACACCAGGTGCACCCTGCATCAGTTCCTAAAGCTCTGCCACTTAATCAGTCTAACAGAGTGGTGCATTTCAACCTCTGACATTACAACTGCTGTCTTACAGAAATGAGGAGTTCCTTAACTACATCACACAGTTGCATGAGGCTGTCAAGGATAGAAACAGGAAATCTCAGCACTAAGTTCAACACTTGGTCCAGAGCCAACATCACTGGCATAACCTTCTACGCATGGGAGTCTCAAGTCACCAAGTTTCTTACAGAAGAGGTATTCACAGTGGACACAAATCAGGATTAGACAACATCCCCATGAAGACATCATGTGTCTCAGTCCAGGAAATCAAAGCCTGCAAGATGACCATGTGCTCATTGGACAGCTGAATTGCTCTCTTCCAGCCCTATTAATAAATGGAGTTCAAATAAATTGAGAAAATTCCATTATGTCACTAATGTATAAAATCTGCTTTTGTTTAACATGACATTTGAGTTCAGAAAAAAGTCTTTACTCTGAATTCCAACTATTGACTAACACCACCAAGTATGTAAATAGCTAATTCCCAGATTTTCTTCTGACCTTTTCCCACAATTTCCATTATATTTTAAACCACAAGATTAGCAGAACTATTGCCGAGAAAAGACTTTCACCATTCCCACCACACAGCCATAGGTAAAGTATGCAGAAATAAACACCCAGGGGGCAAATTCCCTCTCACTTGGTTATTGATTTCCGTGAACAGCTTTGCAACAAGAATGGATTTGACCCTTTGCCCTAAACGGGGCATTCATGGTGTTAACACTTCAAGTTGCTGAGGAAAGCAGATCTGCAAAAGAAAAATCAGGATGGTACTCAGCTGCCAGCTCACCACTGAATCCATTCAAAGCCAGATCCTGCCCACAGGTAACACAGACTCCCTAAAGTAATCACAAAAAGCTTGCAGATCTGTTAGCAACAATGCTGCTGAAGCCTGATTTAGAATGGGCAGTTGACCTCACACCTGGGAAGGACTGAGGCCTAAGAATATTTCTGTGAAGAAGGTTTTTGCAATGGTACTGTCTGGTGAGGAGTATCTGGCGTCTGCTAAATGCAGCTAGGGTCATGGTTCAATCACTGTGAATTCCTTGATGCCTCATTACACATTTCATGCTCCATGCATCAGCTTTTCCCTGAGGCTCCTCTCCTCTCTCCAGACACTAGTTTCCATGAGACTCCCATACTGCTATCATTGTGTCACAATCAGCCAGTTAGTTTCAAGAAGCTTCTGGAAGAGGGGGGCTATGAGAAGAGAAACAAGACCAAGCAAGACATTCCTATATGATAAGGATCTCTTTCTGAGACAAGGTTAAACACTCCAAAAAATGGAGACTGAGATATCACTGATTTCAGTGAGAAGTGAAATCCCATTTCTTGACCCAGCAGAGAGAGTCTTACTCCTTTCATGAAATTTCTAAACTGGCCTAATTAGATTATCATATAATAATCTAGATGTTCTTCAAACAATTTCAGACACAGAACTAATTCATACTGTGATGAAGAACAAAGAAACATTTATTTTTAAAAAAATCAGAAGCCATGAAAATCTCAATTTCCTCACCCTTTAAAAGTCCACTCCTGGTTCTCTCCCTTCTGCCTCATACCTCATGCTTTTCTTTAATTAAGCAAATAAAAATATGTTAAAATTGCCTTTTGCCTATAATTCCTCATTTTGTTTCTCCTACTACTACACACACAGAAAATATCTAACACTGAAGGCAAATGCCAGTATCTGGTCCTAATGTTTTTATATGACCTATTTTGGTAGAATTTGGTTCCAGTGACCAAATATGACCATGATTCAACCATTGTTGTGTGAATTGCATGTTAACTTTGATGCCTAGTCCATCAAATGAAGCTTCATATCCTTAACTGCTAATGCAGCAACACCCAGCGTCTAATGGCAATCGTATCATCACCACACACTAGTCAGCTTGCAAAACTTCATGTTTCAAGGCCTAGTTGCAAAACAAGTGTGTACTCTCACACTCACTGGATCTTATGGCATCTCCATAGTCCCTACTTTTAGATATTAGGATGTTTAGGTATTAGATAGTTTAATTATTATATGACAATTATTGTATTATACCATTATATGTCACATTATTATTACTATATTACATTATTATTCTATACTATTTGACATAAGTATATTATTATCCTATTGGATAATTTAGACACTAGACATTAGGATATTTAGATAGTAGAATATTAGGATTTAGATATTATGACCAGAGGAGCACAGAATCTCTGGCAGTTTGGCTAAGAAGTTCTCAATGAATGAGCAAAATCAGAGACCGTTTAAGAAGACTTCAGCAACACAATACAGAAAGACAGGCTGAGAAAAGTTACCAATTTACCAATACCTGAAGTATTAACAGCATCTGAATAATAGATGGTGGAACTCTGGCTCTGGAACGGGATAATGCATCTTCCAATTTTATATTGAGGGCAATTATATTCCTAAAATGCAGAAGAGCCAATTGCCGAACTGAGGGCTCCTTTCCCTTACAAACACAAAGAAAGAAAGACAGATTATGAGCAATGTGAAAATGAGTTTCAAAATCCTCTGTTCAAATTCCTTCCTCCACTCTTGAGGGATTGCAAGAAGGATAAACCTAAATGCAACATGAAGGAAACATAACAAAGGACAGAGAGCAGCTCCCTAAGTCTGCACAGTAAATTTGATTTGGCAGTAATTAACTCTACAGATGGTGACTGTGTCTGACTGCACGTGGAGAGGATGAAGGGTTGGAGTGGGATGAGAACTGGATGATATATGAATATTCTGTATTTTAACAGTACATTACAAATTAGATGTATCATAAGTTAAAAAAAAGGCATGGCTGCAAGTTGGTTGAATTTCCATTCTTTTGTAAGATTTTGAGTACTCCCTGTTTACTGTCTTCAAATTTGGCAGGAATCCTGACTCATCCCACCTGTGGATCCTCCTTACAGTTTGAGAGACTTCACAATAACGCAGGAGCAGAGCTGAAGTTTTATATTGCATTTTCGAAACCATCTGTTTTCAGTTCAACAATACCTTCTCACTGAAGAAAAGCTGAAGAATACAACTGCAGCTCTGTCTGCAGAGATTAATGGCACCCGCCTTATGTAGATCTGTGAAACTGTTTTTCTTTCTCGCATTAGGGGATTTTCCTTGGGTATACATGGCTGTACATATGGAAGGTTTGGTATTCAACTAGTGTTGACTTAGGTCTGAAATAAAAAAGCCTGATCCAACCCATTCCTTTTCACTCTCTAAATTATTTAAACTGAAGTAAAGAAGGCCCCAAATCGGCTTCAATTGTTAACAGAATTTACCAGAGCACATAAGCACCAATTGGGTTTTTGGAAGAAAAAGAACATGAGCAACTAGATCTATACGAATTTACATGGGACTTAGGACTCTTAAACCCCCAAGGTTCCTTTGGAAATTCAAGTACAGTAATTTCACACTCATAAGGCGCACCTGGTTATAAGCCTCACTTCCGGGTAGCCAGGAAGACCATGGAATTTGTCCATAAATAAGCTGCACCGGGTGATAAGTGAGGAATCCATGTGCAATAAAGTAACGAGTTAGTAACAAAATTGCACGATCACGGGGTTTGCTATCAGGTGCTCAATTTGCAAACAGTTTTCACAGACCGGTGAAGCCTTTAAACGCAGCCCCAGGCGCCCTCCCCATGCCGTGGGCCCTGGCACTCCAGCCCCTTATTCTGGCTGCCGCGGCTCCCCACATGGCTCAAAAGCGGCGGCTCGGTGGGCTGGCAAAGCGCGATGCCGGCAACGCGGCGGCAAAAAGCGGTGGCAAAGCGTAAAGCTGGCAAAAAGCGGCGGCAAAGCAGTGGCAAAGCGGCTCGGCTTTGCGCGAAGGCAGCAAAGCGGCAGCTCCCTCCCGGGCTGGCTCGCACTTCTGGGTTGGCATTTTGCCGGAATTTGTCCATAAATAAGCTGCACCAGGTGATTAGCCGCACTTCTGGGATCGGCTCGATTCTTCAGTGAAATAGGTGCGGCTTATTAGTGTGAAATTACTGTAATTATTTCCATCTAATAGGGGATAAGACTTGCGTTGCTCAAATATTTTCAAAGGCCTCAGAAACACAACAGAGAATAGGGCTGTTTGGTGCAATTTTCAAAAACAACTTAATGAGTTCTAATGCCATCAAGTGCTTCATAAAAAAAGGCTTAGAGCCTACCTGTATCTCTGTGTACAAATATCTTGAATTTAAATTACAGGGCACTTAGAAAAATCTCCTATTGTGTTCTAGTATGTTTTTAATAACATTTTATTTCTATTGCTTTAGAGTTTCTAGTGGTGGCACAAGTCATTGGGTAAAGCAGCCCTGTATATTTTCTGAATTCTTCCCTTTCAGAATTAAATTCAACATGAAATAGCAGCTTTTCCTCTAAATTCATACTTGTAACTGTCTGAAAATGCAAATGGTAATACTGTTAGCATTTGGGCTATCACTTTAGGCATAAAGTCCACTTGAAAAAATGGGAGAAAGTTTCTGAAGTTTCCCCAAATACATTCAGGCACAAGTTCCCACTAAAATATGAAGGTATCTATGAGCAACTGCAAAGATCACTTGCACCTGTCTGGTAAAGATTTCCTTGAGACTTCAGTGATAAACAATACTCTCTGGCTATTACTACATTAGAAGATCAAGTATCTATTGTGTATCTAAAATTATGGGAGTCAAAATGCGTTCTCATCTGAACTGGTCAAACTCCATTGACTTTTGCTGTCCACTTACCATAGCCTAGAATTTGATCTCAGAAATACAATTCCTTTTCAAAAGCAGAGATACTTCAAAGACAAAATTCACATCACAGAGAAGGAAATGCATATATTTAAATCAACACAACTCCACTTATTTCACTGTGCAACACTTCAGTTTATCACTCATAACCTTTTTTGACTTTTAGTGTGATTGACAGATGGACTAATCAGCCTCCCTGCACTCCACTTTTGTTTTTAAGTTCCCCTTCATCTTTTCCATCCAAGCACTTCAAACCATTTGCGTAAGTAACTTATTTGTTTGACATGACTAAACAGAACAGCTGCACTGGGAGGTTGGCCCAAAGAGAGAGAATTAAGGATTGTATCAATCTACTGATGAACCTGTAAAGTAGCTTCTTCCAGTTTTTCAAGATTCTATGATAATAGAGTAATTTTTTCACCTGCACAGGATAGAAAATAGCCTGCAGCATGGGCAGGACATCACTGAAGAAAAAATCCCAGGTTTCAGCCAGGGTATCCAGTAGTTTCTGCCCTGCAAAAACACAAAACAAACTAGTGAAGAGTTTTGGTTGTAATCCGCTAGCAGCAAAAATTAAAACATGCAGGAAACAATGTGGATCTGCTACTATATGCTAAGATAAATCATGTAGCAGCTACTATTAATAATATTGAATTAATTATCCATAGTGGTGTAACATATCTTTCCATATTTGTGTCTTTTCAGGTGACTCATCTAATGTTCTTAATAAACTCAGAGAGTCTCAGGTTACTCAGGAAAACCCTGAGAAGAATGAAGACTAATAGCCCAGGTTACATCCTCCTCTTGCAGTAATATTTGCTGGACAGGATTGTGGAGGAGAGCAGGGGGAGGACACAGCCAGTTAAATATGGAAGCATTCCTGCAGGGGAATTTCCCCACTGTGTTTCCTCCTGCCTTTTAAGCTGCAAGGCAGTAGAGCAAACCACACTCTGCAGAGATGCTCTGTAAATCATCCTCTTAAACTGATCCCTTATAGCTTTTCCACTGTCCCCTTTTCCACTTAGACAGAAAAACTCACCCAAGATCCATGGAAAAGAACAATCATGTTAGGGCTCTAATTTTGACTCTAACTTTCAAGCAATGCAGTTAGAATTTGCTATGGGGTGAGTTCCCCATGGTCCTCACAACAAGGCCACCTTCATGTCCACTCCTTCCCAAGCTGCAGTCCCCTGGAATCCTCCCCACCAGAATCTGGAGAAGCTCTGGCCAGGTTGTACAACCAAGCTGGACATTGAGTTCCTCACAGAACATTTAACACAACACAGAGGCAAATGCAGAAGCCAAGATCCACAGAGGAAATCTGGTTCGATAGATGGCTTCTGGCTTCAGATTCCAGTTCCCCAAAATGGCTCATGTGACCTTGGACAAGCTCTTTATCATCCTTATGCCCCTAACCCAATTGTGAGAGGAGAGCAACGCCCCTGCTACTCAGACAAGACAAAATTACTTACCAGAAGGCAAATTCAGCAGCAATCAATCAATCAATATTACTATTGCTGTCAGAATGTGATACTATTCTTAATTTTTGTATTAGAGCATTACTTTGAGCTTCAGCCAAGAAGTATTTTGCCCAGAATTACACACATATCACAAAGCAATCATGTGTGAAAGCATCGACACTGCTAACCACACTCAAAGTTAACCAACTGCCAATCTTTGCTATGGGATACCTGATCCTCCTGCCTTTTTAAGCACATGATGAATAGCATCAGCTCTGGTGAACCTGCAAGCCCTGAATTATTTCCAGGTTAATGACTTTTTGTGCTTTCAGTGACAGATCACTATACTATACTGCAGCTGCTGGCCTGTGGAATACACCAAGGTCTTATTTTCAGCAGGAGTTCTTTCTGTCCTGTACAGTCACGTGAAAGACTGAAAAGGGTGTTCTCTATTTCCATTTTTAAAACCTTTTAAAAAAGGTTTAGTTCTAATGAAATACAGCAGGGAACCAAGCCCAAAAATTTCTAGCAGCTGTAGCAGTAGTAGCAGTAGTAGTAATAATAATAATAACAATAACAATAACAAAAACAACAATAATGAAAATGTGATAGCAGTAATAGTAATAGTAATAGTAATAAGAAACATGTGCTGGTTATGGCTGGGATAAGTTTAATTTTCTTCCCAGTAGCTAGTAGTGGCTGGAACAGTGCTGATAACACAGGGATGTTCTAGTAATTGCTGAGCAGGGAATGCATGGAGCCAAGGCTTTTTTTGCTCCTCTCCCACCCCTCCAGGGAGGGCCAGAAGGGCACAAGGAGGTGGGAGTGGACATGGGTGGGACAGCTTTTCCCAGCTGGCCACAGGGACATCACAGACCATATGATGTCATGGTCAGCATACAGAGCTGAGGAGAGACAGAAGAAGGCAGGACATTTAGAATGATTGTGTTTGTCTTCTCAAGTCACCGTGGTGCATCCTGGAGCGAACTTTCCTGGGATGGCTGAATACCTGCCTGCCCATGAAAAGTGGGGAATGAATGCTATTTTGTTTTGCTTGTGTGCACAATTTTTGCTTTACATATTAACTTGTCATTATTTCAACACACCTGTTTATTCACTTTTACCCTTCTAACTCTCCCCACCATTCCACAGAGGGAAGTGAGTGAGTAGCTCCATGAGGCAGAGCTGGTGGCTGGGGTTAAATCACAAAAATAACTTCACATTTTAATATCCAATACTAGCACCTGAAATACCAAAATACTTCCAAGATATAAATCAGATCATCTAGGAGAAGCCCAGCCACTACACCCTCAAGGCAGAGTTTTAAAGAGATAAATTTAGTTCAAGTTAAATTTAGTTCTAGTTCCCACAGGGTGAGGTTAAAAGCCCTTATAAATCTGTCCTTTCCAAATCTTGCTGCTCAAGTAGTATGAAGTAAATTACTCTGTTGAGGTAAACATGCTTTTACCATCACACACTTATTCCATCTTGAGGGCAGCCTGTTTTGAGATACAATGGATTTCTGCACAGCAACTCAGAAAGGCTGCAGAGTTGAATGACTTAGGTGGGAAGGCCTTTTATTGAGAGGTGTGGAAGAATTCCTATGATTTGTTGATGATAAGCATCTTTCATATGAAGGAATGTGACTTACATGTGCTATCAAGGATAGATCCTTTTCTTTCTGTCAGGCAAAGATCTCTACATTTAGCATAAGCATTTGCTGGATTCCTGGAAAGTGGGTTACTCTAAATGCTGATTTTTATGAAGCACAATATAGTCAATTTTGTATGGCATAAAAATACATTTGTTACTTTTCATAGGACTTCTAAAAGTTAATTGAAACTCATGAAAGAAATATAAGAAGAAAATTCTTCCCTTTGAGGGTGGTGAGGCCCTGCCTCAGAGAAGTTGTGGCTGCCCCACTCTTGGAAGTGTCCAAGGATGGGTTGGACAGGTCTTGGAGCAACCTGGTCTTGTGGAAGGTTCCCTGCTCATGGCAGAGGGTAGATCAGGATGATCTTTAACGTCCCTTCTAACCCAAACCACTCTGTGATTCTGTGATTTTCAAAATCTTCTGCAGGACAAAACTCCTCTCCAAAGTGTGGGGTCTTTTCTCTTATGAAAACTTCAACACCAAGCGGAGAGAGAAACTCAAACCACGGGATGGGAACAACCTGAGATGTGAGAGCAGGACTGCTGCTTCTGCAGACCCAGGAAGCAAACCCTACTCAGAATGGGATCTCTATGCTTTCAACTCTGTCTTGGGTGTTTTGAGAGCCATGGAGCCACTGACTACAGGATGGAAGCTGGGGCAGGGCTGCATTTGCTGACAATAAACAGAAATTCCAGCCTTGGAAACTCAAGTCCACCAGAAACTCCCCAGGAAAGCTGTGTGTCAGAAACACTTCTGCCTCTGAATCAGATGCCTGAATTACTAGTACCCTCCTGTAACCTGCCAGTTTTAGAGAGAAAATGTTTCTGATCACAGACTTGAAAAAAACATGACCAGTTTAATTCTCACCTTAACAGAATTTCTGACCATATCTTAATGAACAACCACAAAATGATACACTAAATCAAAAAACTAAAATAAGTTTAAAATCAACAGCTTGCTGAAATTTGGTATTTCCTAAACATGGTCCGATATTTTAAAGCCCTTTAGTGGTCTCACATTTTAGGTTTTCATCTAAGCTTTGATCTCAAACATCAGATACAGTATTTTTGATTTTCAAGCTGGTAATACTAGGAAAAAAAAAAAGGATTGGACTCTGATAGGTCTGTATCTCATTTGCTGATTTGATACTTATAAAACTATTTCCTTTGTGATTTACAAAGCAGCTACAAAGGCTTTGCAATCCCTACAGCTCCCCTTGTTCTCTCCAAGCTGTTATTTTATGTAACTGTGGAATTTGGTGTTCAGCTTAAGGACTTTAACTACATTTTTGTGGGCTTTGGGGTTTTTAATTTGATACTGGTTTTCTTTTTGTGGTACTCAGGGCTATTGTCTGTTCATCAGAAAAGCCTGATTCCATAACACTACCTTTATTTGATCAACTGTACTGTCAATAATGAAAGGTCACATCCAGGATTTATAGATGGTTGAGACTAACGGAAACAGCTGTCTCCAAGCTGCTGCTTAAGTAGTATATTTAGACTAAGTGACATTATGAATACATCTTTGGAAAAGGAACGATGCATTTCTTTAAAACTGCCTTCTCTACCCAAAGATCTTTAAAATGTTTACATGGGCAATGATTCTTGAAGTTATTATGAAACCTTTTCCCCATCTGATGTATAGAATCACAGAATCATTTAGGTTGGAAAAGACCTCCAAGATCATCAAATCCAACCATGAACCCAGCACTGCTAAGGCCACCTCTAAGCCATGTCCCCAAGTGCCACACCTACATGGCTTTTAAATACCTCCAGGATTAGGGACTCCACCACTGCACTGGGTAGCCTGTTCCAATGCCTGAACAACTCTTTTGGTGAAGGAATTGTTTTCTAAACATCCTCTGGCACAACCTGGATGCCAAATCTAGGACAAGATAGCATATTTATCAACACATCTAAACACCACATAATAGCATAAGACAAAATATTGGTGACTTTAAATCAACACACCAGGTGGAGGTTTATCCTGGATTTTACTTCAAGAGGTGGCACCTCCAGAAGGTGTAGACAGTTAAACGGAGCCTTGCCTTGAAAACAAGAAAACAGTGCCTGAGCTCATTTATGTCAGCATGACTCCAGAATAACTCTTAAAACAAGCTACAGCATTATTTTTGACTCAGATAATTTAACTGGTATCTTTGTGCTTAGTTTTTTTGTTTATTACATATCTCATATTTTCACTTTTCCTGAGCAGGATATAGCTGAAGGAGAATGAAGTGTCGTTGCTGGAGGCAACCCTTCCCTGACTCCCTCAATGCTGCTCTAAGCAACCAGCTCCCCTTTATGAAGGTTAATGACCCAAGAACAGACTGTGGGAATGGATTGAGGCATGCTAATTCATAGTCCCAGGAAGATAGTGGAAAGCATGCCAGTGCCTCCAGAGTGCATTTGTTAAAACACCTGTGACATACATAGCCATGCTAAAATCCCAATTACCTTCATAAAACCGGATCTTGTCCCTTAGGATCACCATGCCTTTTGTGAGCAGTTGATTCTGTAAATAAAATATAGACTACATTTACTCCATTCTGTACTTTCCTACAGCCATCATATTTCACATTTTGTTCATTTTTAACTTTAGACAGTGAAAATCTTTTATTTTAAAAAGTAATCATTAATTATTGCTGTGTCCATCTTATTTAAATCACTTGGGACACTTGTGAAATGATGCTATAATCACCTGCTGGTTTTAGGACAAGGGATGTATTTTGTGCAGTACAAAGTGCTTCTCAAAGGTCAAATGACTGACCTACAAAACATGTACAGTAATTTCACACCTATAAGGTGCACTGGAGTATAAGACGCACTTCTGGGTAGCTGAGCAGTCCCCGTACTTTGTCCATATATAAGGCGCACCGGTGTATAAGGTGCACTTCTTTTTTTCCCAGCAAGGATCCAGCTCCGGGCGGACCTGTGCCGCCTCAGGCCGGCAGGGCTCCGGCCGGCCCCACCCCGCCTCGGGCCGGCATGGCTCGGACTTCCTGGTTGGCAATTTTCCGAACTTTAGCCATATAAAAGGCACACTGGCGTATAAGGCGCACTTCCAGGTTTGGATCAAAACTTCAGTCAAAAAGGTGCGCCTTATACGCGTAAAATAACTGTACTTAGAGAAGCAGGAAGACTATTACAGTAATTTCACGAATATAAGCCGCACCTTTTCCATTGAAGAATCCATCCTACCCCAGTAGTGCGGCCTATATTCAGGTACGGCTTATTTATGGAAAATTTCCGGCGAAAAGCCAGACTGGAAGTGCGAGCCGACTGGTGAGAGAGCTGCTGCGGGCCGCCCCGGACCACGGGCGCTGTGGGATCCGAGGCGGCGCAGATCGAGGCGGACCATGGCAGCACGTGGCGGCACAGCTCGGGGCAGCCTGTGGCAGCAAGGCAGCA